>NW_006499751.1:4510438-4574168 GCF_000471905.2 Amborella trichopoda | reverse complement strand
CTCTCTCTCTCTCTCTCTCTCTCTCTCTCTCTCTCTCTCTCTCTCTCTCTCTCTCTCTCTCTCTCTCTCTCTCTCTCTCTCTCTCTCTCTCTCTCTCTCTCTCTCTCTCTCTCTCTCTCTCTCTCTCTCTCTCTCTCTCTCTCTCTCTCTCTCTCTCTCTCTTCTCTCTCTCTCTCTCTTTCTCTCTCTTCTCTCTTTCTCTCTTTTCTCTCTCTGTTCTCTCTCTCTGTTCTTCTGTCAACTGACGAGACCTAGCGCTGGTTGGTCTTTTCTATCTTCTTTTATTAACTAGCGAGGCTTAACACTGGTTGGCCTTCTCTTTCTTCTTCTACCAGTCAGCAAGACCTAACATCGATTGGTCTTCTCTCTCTTCTTCTATCAGTTGGTGAGACCTAGCACCGGTTGGTGTTCTCTCTCTACTTTTATCAGTCAACGAGACCTAACACCGATTAGTCTTCTCTCTCTTCGTCTATCAGTCGGTCAGACCTAGTATCTATTGGTCTCCTCACTCTTCTTCTATCAGTCGGTGAGACCTAGTGCTAGTTGGTCTTCTCTCTCTGCTTCTATCAATCGATGAGGCCTAACACCGGTTGGTATTCTCTCTTCTCTTCTACCAGTCGGTGAGACTTAATGCGGGTTGGTCTTCTCTCTCTGCTTCTATCAGTCAGCGAGACTTGATGTCGGTTGGTCTTCTCTCTCTTCTTCTATCAGTCAATGAGACCTAACATCTGTTAGTCTTCTCTTTCTTCTGCTATCAGTCGACGAGACTCAGCGTCGGTTGGTCTTCTCTCTTCTGTTATGTCAGTCAGCGAGACCTAGCATTGGCTGGTTTTCCCTCTCTTCTTCTATCAACTGGCGAGACTTAGTGTCAGTTGGTTCTCTTCCTCTCTTCTCATCTGACACAGTCGGCTAAGCCAAGCACGGACTGCTTCTTCTCTCTCCCATCTCCTAAAACAGTTGACAATGTTTAGTGCCGATTGCATCTCCTCTTCCTTCTTCGCCCTCCTCCCTTCCTTCTTCTCTCTCCTTTCATCTATTCCCTTCTTCTCTTTAATTATTCCTCTACTACTCTTTCATTCGACCAAAAGGGATCGAGGTTAGCATCTCATGGAAGTCTTGTCGTCTAGCCGTAATGTTGTTGCTTCAGGTTCGCTTGGCCCGCTTTACTGCCACGACAGACTGACCATCATGCTTAGCTAGTCGATATTGACAATAGCGTCTAGTAGCAATCCCGTGAGCCGGTCTCAGTTACTGAGCCCGTTTCGCTACCATGTTATGCTAATTATCCACCAGCCTAGTCACTACTATGATCTTCTCGCTTTGTCAAATTCTTCTCTCCCCCTCGTCCTTCTTTCTTCTTTTTGAATACACGTGCCTATGTATGATCATGAATGAGGAAAAGGATGAGGCCTAACCCACCTGGCCCATAACCTTTGCCATATATGTTTGTGATTGCAGGAAAGCAGAAAATAAGAAGAATACGAGCCAAGCGAGGTGATTCTGAACCAATTTCATCACTGGGGGGCTTTCTTCGTGATCTAAGAGGGCACCCACGCAAGGCAGCCCGAGTAAGTCCCGAACCCACCTTTAAATTCCTCTCTCATCGGTTGGTAACACCTACCCCCGTTTTCGAACAAGGTTCCCGAGAGAGCGATCTCACAAACGTCCTGGGTCTCTCCAGAAACCCGAGACGCGCACCGCCCTATCCTCCAAGGATCCGGAGGGTGAGATCGAGGCACCTAACCAAGGTGCTTACCTAAAAGAGGAGGAGCAGGTAGGAGAAGGGCAAACTCATGACGATGCCTGAGTCGGAAGCGAGGGGCAATCTGTGACAGCGACACGTGTGTGCCCCTTGGAGAAGGATCACAGGTGACTTGGGGATCAGCCAGGACTCGAACAAGTGGTCTGGCCTTAGGAGGCCAAGAACTGTTAGTAGGTGTCTGTTAGAGAATAGGTGGAAGCTTGCCCCTAGCAGAGTGTGTTAGTGTGTGCTGAGTAGGAGGACGAGGGGTCGTCTTTCATGTACTCGGTCGGGTTGACGCAGCGACGGCGTTGCCCCGAGTAGTAGGATGCACATGCATAACATATGCAAGACCCGGCCTTAGGAGGCCTGATGTCACGACCCTGCCCCCTGACCCTTGCTGGAGGGCGACAAAGTGCGAGATCGCTACCAGAGGTCGCGAATGTCACTCAGGTGGGAGTGGCTCAATGCATAAAGCACGAAATCAAGAGCAAACCATGAAAGAAAACTAGAATAAATCCATTCAATAGGCACAATTTTTTACATCTCTTCCAAGGCACTACTGGCTCATAATACACCAAATAAAATGTTTAGCATATTGCTGAGACCACCAAAACATGCTTTGAAAGTCTTCGGAGGACAGCTTTCCAGCTTCTAAACTTCAAGCTTCCACCCCCAAACGGCCACCCACCTAAAGCACTTATGCCACCACTCTTCACTCTACAGTTATGTAAATAAGATGGAATGAGCTAAAAGCCCAGTAAGCAGATCTACACCATTGTATTTCAACTAGCATAACAATGATAACAATATGTATATATGTGTTCACAAGGTATCAAATGAAGTTCCTCAACACCCTTCTCAACATTATAACAGTAATATGATAAAAGCAGTTCAATATACAATGCATAAGTCACAATCACCTTACTTAAAGTAGAACAATGAGGACAATAGCTCACAGTAGTAAGGCTTACTCCCAAAGTAGAAGTCTCATCTCTCTGGTTAAGCTAATCATATGGCTTGAAACCTCTACCTTCAATCACTAGGGAGGACAATGACAAGTGGGTGCCCCACTTCGTAATGCCCTCACACACACATACACACATCCCCAGTGTGCTTTGGGGTTTTTAATAGGCAGTGGCCTTACAGGACATGACCCTCTCCGTATTCCCTTCTAGCAAGAGAGTGTTACACTAACATTATGTGACTCAATGGGTAGTGCCCATATAGATCTGAGGGCGCGACCCTCCCAAATATTCACATCCTGACTCCCATCCTATCATGGAGAGTTAGGGAAGGATGGCCGCTACCGACACCATCATTCACACAGTAGGTGCCCTTTCCATCAGGCAACTGCCACCACCATCATTCACACAATAGGTGTCCATTTACTTATCACATAAGCAGCACGATACCATCATTCACACAGTAGGTACCCATTCACATATCACATAAGAAACATGGTACCATCATTCACACAGTAGGTACCCATTCACATATCACATTTTGATAGTGGCATATCATATTTAAGCAATATCATAATGACAGTACCATAGTAATAGTGACATTAGTCCGGTTAAGCCTTACCGCTCAATTTCCTACCATCAAGGGCAAGGACATGTACTCACCATTAGGGTTGTAACTTTTGGACCGTGTAGAGTTTGAAGACGGTTCCAAAACCAATTTTGTACTAAACACAGCTATCTTTCAAATGAGGGTGGTTTAAAGATAATTGGATGCTATTTGGCCTCTTAAAGGTTCAAAGAGGTGAGGGTTTTCTAGCTGCACCCTACTTTGTATAGTGGACAGGAACATACCTGCTTCATACCACTATAACTCTCAAATCGTGAAGCAACTTGTGACGGTTTCAAAATCAAACTTTAATCCAAGACATATATCTTTCTAACAATGTAAATTTGACGTAATTTGGACTCCATTTGTATTTCAAAGATTCGTGCCAAACAAGATAATAGTTCTAAATTTTATTAACACTGCCCATAGTGACCTACCTTCATAAAATGAAGTATAACTGTCAATCTAAGAAGGGTTTCAAAACAGTTTCTCATGCAAATTTTAGCTCATTCAAAGATCTTTCAAATGGCTATGGTTTGGCTGAAAATGAACTTCGTTTGTTTAGTTAAAATCAGTGACCACAGTGGTATTAGTGAAAAATTCAGGAAAACAATCAACATTGATATACCCTCTCCATTTGAAAAATAACTTCATTTTCATTAAGGAATTTCAATAGTGGGAAAAAACAAACATTTTGCTACATACATACACCTTTCCAATGACAGTGATTTAAGGTCAATCAGACCTCGATTGTTTATTCAAAAATCTCTTTCAAAAACACACATATTTCTAAAATTTCTTAGTAGCATATGACATGTTTCAAGAACACATTCCATAACCATCATTCCATGGTAAAGGACACGATAACAACCATACTCTCACAATGTACACAAATAACATGAATTTCTTACATAATCTAAGAATCATACATTCATTCTGAGCATCCACTTCCATTATAGAGTAAAAACCCCAAGTTTCAATGAAAAAGGCATAAGAATTTCTACCTCACTTACACATTCATTACTCATCTCACAAGCATAAGGCTCATGCATCTTTATGACTACTATGCAATGGTGATGGATCCACTTACCTGAACAAAAATGGTGCTTTCTCCACTCCTCTTCTCACAGCTCACACCCACCCAACAATGGTTGCTCACCAATCTTCCCCAACCTTACCTTAGAGAGAGAGAGAGAGAGAGATGAAGGAAGAATGAGTGGGGTGGGTGAGAGAAGAGGCTAAAGTACTCTTGTGTTTGAGGTGGCTGACCAAGTGTCACCAAGACGCTCAAAAATCTGGACAAGTGGCTCTTAAATCAGCATGCATTTAACAAGTGTCACCTACCACTCATGCATGTCAAGGACACAGCTAGCGACAGCCCACTCTTTGCACGACGTTACCTTTTGCACATGTAGCCCTCACTCGCCTCGCCTCGTGCCCTTCACTTCATCGCGCGCTCTTCTCTTCGCCACGCGCTCACTCGTCGCTTGCCCTATCGTCGTGCGCTCTTCACTTTGTCACGTGCTCTTCTCTTCGCCGCACGCTCACTATCAACATGCACTCTTCTCTTCGATGCGCACTCACTATCGTCGTGTGCTCTTCACTTCATCGCTCGCTCTTCTCTTCGCCCGCGCTCACTCGTCGTGTGCCCTATTGCCACGCGCTCTTCACTTCGTCGTGCACTCTTCTCTTCGCCATGCTCTCACTATCGACGCGCACTCCTCACTTCCTCCTCCCTCCAAATCCCTCCATGCACGCTAACTGGCCGGGAACAGTCTGAGTCATCACACCCGATCCTGGACGCTAGCTCAAGGTAAAATAATGGTTGCCCCGAGGTGTGGCTCGAGTGGATGACTCACAAGCCTTAGGGTGTGTGCGAGAGGTGGAAGATCCATGGTCTCTGCCTCGATGTGTCAAGCCTTTAAGCATAAAGACTCGTGGTGGTGCAGAAATGTAGGGGTAGCCTTGTGGCGACCCACTGAAGCAATGATAACTTCCTTGTCTTTTGTACAAAGGGATTGGGCAGCCTTCCAGCATACCTCAGCAATACGACCGATAAGTGACTTGCCACTGACAGGGTACATTCTGTGAGTGGTGGCGTGTGTGCCACCGATGCAGAGTGCTTTGGTGGAGGTTCCACTAGAGCTAGGAGATGGGGAATTAGGGACTTTTAAGTCCCTTCTCACACTTATTCAGGACCTAGGAGCTAGACACTGGGTCTTTGCCTAGAAGGAAAGTTGGGAACGAAGTTTGAGGAACTCGTTCTCTGGGGACGCTCGTGAATGCAGGGATGAGAAAATCCCTTATCCGGATAAATGGGTTAAGAAACCTAAAAGCAATGTATGTGCAGAAAACAAAAAACAAAGGAGAGACTAGCCAAACAAGGACGATCCGACGAAGGGGTGGTGTGTCCCCAGTAGAGTCGCCAAGCTGGTTAGGTGCCTCGATCTCGCCCTCCGGTTTAGGTTGACCTGGTGGCACGTGTCTTGGAACCCGGGACTTGAGATCGCTCTCTCGGGAACCTTGTTAAGAAACAAGGGAAGGTATACCAACTGATGAGAGAGGAATTTTAATATGAGGCATGACATACCTCACCTGGGTCCGTGATTCACTAGAGCTGACTCGCGCGAGCGCCCTCTCAGATCATGACAAAAAGCCCCCCAATCCTACAAATGGTTCGGAATCACCTCCCTTGGCATATACTCTCTTGTTTCTGCAATCACATACACACAGTTAATTTATAAGACAAGTGGGTCGAGTAGCCCCCCCTTATCTTTGGGCAAATGCACAGAGGCATGCACATTCAAAAGAAGAAAAACAAAAGCAAGAGGATAGATGAAAAGAGAAGAGAGAGATAGAATAAAGGAATGAGGAAGATAGGAATATGACCAAGTAGCTAGACTAACACAGTAGCTAAAACAGCAAGTGATTGACTCGACGTGGTAGCAAGACGGGTACGGTAACTAGACCGGCACAACAGCAATACTACTAGACGATAGAACGATCATCAACCAGCCTGATAGTAACACAGACACGATAGCTAAGACCGGCACAGCGATAATACTGCTAGAAGATCAGACTACCATGACAGTGTTTGACTTAGCCTCCCTTGGTCAAACGAGGGGGAAAGGAGAAAGAAGAGAGAGAAGAAAGAGCAAAAGAAGATAAAATCAAAAAGGAATAGAGGAGAGAAGAAGGGAGGAAAAAAGAGGAGGGAGAAGAAAGAGAAGGGAGAAAAGGGGGAACGAAGATAGAGAATAAAGAAGTATGAAGAGAGAGAAAGAAGAGAGCAAGGAGAAGAGAGAGAAAGAAGAGAGCAAGGAAAAGAGAACCATGGACGGCGATGAGGTTCCACCGTCTAAGACAGAAGGGGGAGAAAGGGAAAAGAACATGGATGGCGATAAGCTTCCGCCGTCCATGACAAAGGAAAGAGAAATAAAAGAAAATATGGACGGTGATGAGCTTCCGTCATCCATGACATAGGAGAGAAAGAATAAAAGAAAACATGGACGGCGATGAGCTTTCGCTGTCCATGACAGAGGAGAGAGACAATAGAAGAGAACATGGACATCGATAAGCTTCTTTTGTCCGTGATAAAAGAGAGAGAAAAAGAAGAGAACATGGACGGCGATGAGCTTCCACCATCCATGATAGAGGAGAGAGAGAATATAAGAGAGCATGGAGGGTGATGAGCTTCCACCGTCCATGATAGAGGAAAGAGAATAGAAGAAAACATGGATGGCGATAAGCTTCCACCATCCATGACAGAGGAGAGAGAGAATAAAAGAGAACATGGATGGCGATGAGCTTCTGTCGTCTATGATAGAGGAGAGAGAGAGTAGAAGAAAACATGGATGACGATGAGCTTCTGCTGTCCATGACATAAGAGAGAGAAAATAGAAGAAAACATGGATGGCGATGAGCTTCCATCGTCCATGATATAAGAGAGAGAAAATAGAAGAAAACATGGACGTCGATGAGCTTCCACCGTCCATGATAGAGGAGTAAGAAGAGAGAGAAAACATGGACGGCGATGTGCTTCCATTGTCCATGACAAAGGAGCAAGAAGAGAGAGAAAACATGGACGACGATAAGCTTCCACTGTTCATAACAGAGGAGAGAGACAAGGGAACTTTGACAGAGGCTTGGCCCGTCACTCGGGTTAAGGCCTGGCTCACTGTGTATGTCCCAGGAAGATGAAGACATCATACCCAACGATAGGCTCTGCCATGCATGAATGGAGAAAAGAGAGAGAGAACAGGGAGAAAGGAGGAAGAGATAGATTAGGAAAAAGAGAAAAAAGAGGAAAGATAAAAGAGAGGAGGAAAGTGAGTAAAAAAAATCAGGAAAGAGAGAGATAGATAAGAGGAGGAGAGAGAAAGAGATAGACAAGGGGAGGAGAGAGAAAAAGATAAATGAGGGGATGAGAAAAAAAGAGATATAAGAGGAGGAGATAGAAAGTTACCTTCACCAAAGGGTACCAAACTTTTTCTTCTCTCTCCTCTCTCTCTCTCTCCAACACCTACCCACAATTTCAACATGAAAACTCTCAAATTTTATTCATCAGATTGAAAAATGAGGGGTGCTTTGACAATTAGGTTTAGTATGCATTTATAGAATTGGGCCCAAACATGGGTGTGTGCAAAAAAAATATCCCAACAGATGATAATTATAATTTATTTGAATTAAAGAAAAATCTAAAAATGGGTGCAAAAGGACTGTTAGGTCACGATTATGCGACTCAAAATTTGTATAGATCTTGAAAACTTATGATCGATAGTGTGCTTGTTTCTTGATGTTTTTCTTTTGTTTCTTCGCTGAATTGCACTGAGCATACTGTCATGATCACGTTGCAACAAATGCAGCTCTATTTTGTGCCCAGACAAAGTCTTGAGTTTTTTGCCAGAATCAAGAAATCCGGCGATCGAAATCTGCAGCAATTTTGACACCTCCGTGTGCTTAATCCAACCGTTCATCATATGCAGGGTTTGGACCAGACATAGCCTCAGACCTTACGTATATAATGCAATTGGTTTTGCATCGATCGGGTTTGTGAGCGTCGTGATATGGCTACTTGAGCGAGGTGTGTTGCTTCTAATTTTTTACAACTATCTTCACGAATCACCAAGTTCTCTCTAATTTTCCGCCCTTCTTGGGTATCGTCACGGGTCGTGCCACATATCAAAATGCTCGTCTTGACAAGATGAACATGCTTGCCAAATTTGAATGAGATTCGACATGAGATGAGTGAGATACGAGTCTTCAAAATTGCTGCTTATGACTATGCAAACCAGTCTCCTTTAATGGAGGGTGAGGAAGGCCACATGGGAATAGCATGCGACCTACCCATTTTTAATGTTTCACCCACAACTTTGTCTTGAAACGTTTGTTTAAATCAAAACTTGACTCCTAAGGGTTTTTGAATGTGTTGGATCCAATAGTTGTGGTCCCATAGTTATTTAACGTACCGAAAATGGAGTTCTAGTTACGAGGTCCGTTTTAGGGTGTTAGAGGCTGATTTCTCTGAAATTGTTTCTTTGTCCATGATGCCTTAGATATGTCGGATTGCGACGAAACTTAGTAGGTGGCCTTTTAGAGTGCTTAGGAAGATTGTGACATATTTTGGGAAAATTATGAAACTGTCAAAAATTCCACTGTATGTCAAGGCTTTATTGACCGACCTCTCTTTGTATTTCGCATCGGGGACCCAAGATGTGGAAAAATTTCTTCAAACAAAGAGCTCCTGGTGTGGACCATGGGCATTCCATGAGATGTCCTCCACCAGTAGCTCAAGTCTCTTCTCCCCCCTAAAGTCTCCATGTCTAGGTCTACATGCCCTTAAGCACGACCCCAGATGTCTGAGCACCTTGGTCACCCCTCCGGGAAGAATCTTTGCATGAGTATCCCTTCGACGTTCGTGTGATCTGGTGGTAAGGAAGAAAACTAAAGTTGAATGACAATTTTGATTCCAAATGTTGTTCTTCTCGCTTCTCTCGAAGCACAACATTTGGCAGGGCAAGCTGTTTGAAGGTATTTTTCAATACTTGTATCCCCAATGTGAATAATGACAGAGCACTCCGTAAACTAGATCTACAGGTACCGAAATACCCATAGACTGCAGAAGCTGTAGGGCAATAAGCCTTGATCCAAAAGTGAAATCTTTAAAATGTCTCAAAATGGCCCAAGAAAATTCAAGATCATGCTTAAGGATCTCCTAAGAACACCTGCCAAGTTTCATTTTGATTCGATAAGCTTAAGACAGTGCAGACGCAAAAATAGTTTGGAAAACCCGGCCTCTTTCGCCCTGAAAATGGACTTTATAACCATAGCCCTATCACCAGAGCATCAAATTACCATGAAACCACTTTCATTAGATCCGAAATGTCCTAAAACTCGACTTGATCGGATGTTTTTGGACCAAGTTATGGCTAAATTACCCAAAACAGTTAGGCCTCACACTATTACCATGCACCCTCAGTGAAGTATTTTCTATTAATGGAAACTGTGTTTTTGGGTTTTGAGCTGAACTTTGGAAGGCCATATCTCTCATGTCCCAGGTCGGATCAAGCTCAAATTTTGGGAGCATGTTCATCTTGTCGACCTGAGCTTTTCAACATGTGGCATGACCCATGTTGTGGCACGAGCCGGGAGAAAAACAAGAGAGAATATTGTGATTCAAGGCAAGGTTGCAGAGACAAAAACTCGATCGAGCTTCCATATCACGATGCTCACACATCGGATCTGCATGAAACTAGACCCATTATGAGAACGAGGTCAGATGTTTCATCTGAGCCGAACCTCGCACATGATGGACGGTCAGATTCAATGCACGATGAGTACGAATTTTTTACACTTTTCAGCCACTGGAAACTAAATTCCGACCAAAAAACCAAATTTGGAAAATGGTCGTTCGGATACCAAATCTAGCTACGTTCGTTGCCAAACGCTCCTGACGGCATGCTCATCAAAATACAGTGAATAAATCATGAAAAAACACTGAGAAATTAAAGATCGTACTTTTCTCACAATTCTCACGTGTCGCGATCGTGGCCCAAAAGTCCGATCCATGGCTCGAAATGGGTATCAAAATGATCGTCTTCCCAAGCTGACTAAGAAAAGAATAATCTTTTGGCAGGATGAAGATTGAAAGGACCCCGAACGGATCTCGGAAGATCACAGAAGTTGCATGGCCATGACAGGGACTTAATTGGAATTTTTTAACTTGTAGGTGAGGGGCAAAATCATCATTTTTCCCCGAATTTCTTAATTTTCTTTAATTCATTTAATTCCTATTTTTCCACAATTAGGTTAAGAATTAGGCAACCACCACTGTTTGGACTTAAAATTTATATAAACATGTGTTGCTCACATGTAAATGGACCCTTCTTTGCCTTAATCAAATATTTAGGCTTCCCTTTGAATCTTGGGTCATGTTTCTCTTTGCTTTGAGAGAGAGAGAGAGGAGAGAGAATATTTTGGATGGTACCCCTAGCCATCTAAGTAACTTTTTCTCTCCTCTCTTATTTCTCTCTCCTCTCTTCCTTCTCTCCTCTCTTCTTTCTCTCTCCTCTATTCTTTCTCTCTCCTCTCTTCTTTCCCTCTCTTTTTTTCTCTCCTCTTCTTCTTTCCTTTCTCTCTCTTCTTCTTTCCTTTCTTCCTCTATTTCTTTCCTTTCTCTTTCTTCTTCTCTTTCTTCTTCTCTTCTTTCTCTTTCTTCTTCTTTCCTTTCTCTTCTACTTCTTTTCTTTCTCCTCTACTTCTTTCCTTTCTCTCTCTACTTCTTTCCTTTCTCTCTGTTCTTCCTTCCCATCTCTTTTCTTTCCTCTTTGTCTCTCTTCTCTCTTTTCCTCTTTGTCTCTCTTCTCTCTTTGTCTGTCACGATGGAGTACATTGTTGTGTGCAATCTTTCTCTCTCTTCTCTCTCTGTCGGGCACGGTGGGCTATGCCGTCGTGCACGATCTTTCTCTCTCTTTTCTCTCTCACTGTCTGGCACGACAGAGTACACCGCCGTGTGCGATATATCTCTCTCTTCTCTCTCTCTGTCTAGCATGGTGGGGTACACCACCGTGCATGATCTTTCTCTCTTCTCTCTTTATTTGGCACGACGGGATGTACCGTCGTGTGAAATCTTTCTCTCTCTTCTCTCTCTATATTTGACACATCTGCGATCTTTCTGTCTCTTCTCTCTCTCTGTCTGGCATGGTGGGGTACACCGTCGTGCACAACATTTCTATCTCCTCTCTTACATCTTTCTCTCTCCTCCCCTCTTTCTCCCTTTTGCTTGCTTGACCGAATGGCAGGCTGAGACTTTTGCTGCGATGCTTGTCTTATCACAGAGAAGTTTAGCCGTCATGTCGTTTTAATCACCATGCCCATCTAACTGCCACACCAGACTAGTCGTCATGCCAATCTTGCCGCCGTGCCAGTCTTATCATCGAGCAATTTAGCTATAGTGCTGGTCTAACCATCGTGCCTGTGTAACTGCCGTACCAAACTAGCTGTCGCGCCAGTCTTACCACAATGTCAGTCTTGCCGCCATGCCAATCTTGTCGTCGTGATAGTCTTGCCGCCATGCAGTTTAGCTGTCGTGCCAGTCTAATCACCATGCCCGTTTAACTGCCGCACCAGACGAGCCACCGTGCCAGCCTTGCCAATATGCCAGTCTCGCCGTCGTGCCAAACTAGCCGATGTGCCAAGCGTTTCCTCTCTCTTTCTTTTCTCACTTCTCTTCTTTTCTTCTCTCCTTCGTCTCATCTCTTGTCCCCCTTTTGAAAGGTTTAGCGAGAGCCAAGCTAACCTTCACCCTCTTTCTTATTCCTTTCTTCTCCCTCTCTCTAGAACAAAAATTTTTCTCTGAAGAGCTAGGTGAAAGTCAAACTATCCTTCGTTCCTATTTTCTTACTCGACTTTATTTCTCTGAAGAACTAGGTGAAAGCTAAACTGGTCTTCGTTCCTTCATTCCCCTATTTCCTCACAATTCTATCTCTTCTCTTTCCTCTTTTACTTTCTTCATCTCACCCCCTTCCTTCATTTTTCCACCAAGGAAAAGATGTTTTAAGTCCCCTATTAAGAAGATGCTAGAAGGTTGTCCAATTGACACGGATCCAATAGTATCACTCACTCATTTTTCCCTCGGATGCACACGCTTGTGTGCATTCATTCAAAGACAAGGCGGTGTCTTCTGACCCACTTGTCTGTATTCTAACATGTGTGTGTGGTCGCAAGAAAGAAATAATAGTCAAGGGAGGTGATTTCAAACTGGCCACAAGTCAGGGGACATTTCCTGTGAGCTAAGAGGGTGCCCATGCAAGCCAGCCCGAACGTGTCATGGATCCAGGTGAGCTAAGTCCCGCCTCACGACCCAATTCCTCTTTCATCGGTTGGTATTCTTGCCCGCGTCCTCCTTACGTGGTTCCCGAGATAGCGATCTCAAGTCTCGGGTCCATCTTGAACCCAAAACCACGCCACCAGGTCATCCCTACCAGGAAGGAGAGATCGAAGCACCTAACCACTCACACTTACGAGGTACATGGCCTCCTTTGTCTCCGTGGTCACCCCATTGAGGACCTCACCGAAAGCACCAATGCACACATTATCAGTAGGGCCAACTACCGAAAAGGGACTCCCACTGGTAGAGAAATGGGCATTAATCAGAAGCTCACAGGCCTCCCCTGGCTCCCTAAACACAGCCTTCGTCTAGACAATTTTCAGCATGTAAGGACAGGCAGCATCCATGAGACTTCCATTAATCTCGTATGTCCCACAGAAGTATACCGAAAGCCACCCAAGGACATAGTGGACTGGGAAGCTCATCGTGAAGCGCTCGGGAAAGCCCTTGCCTGATAGGACCTCGCTCCTGATATCCTTCGAGGGAGCCATGTTGTGCGCAATGGACCTCAACCAGTGGTAGATACTGCACAAAATAGATTGTGTCAATGCAAAAGCCTCCCCCTGGGCCATCATGCAAGCCACATAGAAGCTGCCCGGCCAAATGATGTAGCCCCTCACCCATGGTAGAGCAAACTCGCACAAGAAAAGGACCAAGTAAGCGACTAGGTACACACGGTCCTTCTCCTCTTGCCAGAGAGGGGTAATTATTCTCTTTGCAGCCTTAATTGCCTCCGCTCTTAGCACCTCATTCATCCACATGGAAATAGTCTCTCCTTGCTTCAAAATGTACCCCTCCAAACTTGAGTTTGGTCTCCGAGTGCAAGAGTTAGTAAATCTCAAACAAATCACAAAGACCAAGAGGGGCTGGCTTATCATTAATGAGCTAATTCCCAAAAAAAGCCCCGTTGCTAGATACAAACTCTTCATACATCTCTCCCAGCATAGGCAAATCGCCCATAGAATACAAATCCAGGGGGGTGATTCTCACCTCACCTCCATCCAAATGCCAACTATTGGTCCTATAACACCACATCTCTAATAGAGCTTTGATGGTGTTGGAGTAGTGGTCATAATAACCAGCCGAGCACTAGCACGCTGCGGCTAGCCCACATCCTCTCAAAATACTAGAATTAGTGTTGAGGACATCAAATATCCAAGTGCTGTACCCTGACATATATTGGTGTTCTCCCTCAAAACGAAGAGCACCAGGGGCAAAGTGAAAATTCGTCTTGGCCAACATCCTCTTCCCCAACGTAGGCAAATCCTCACTGGAACCGAAATTCTTGTGAAGAGCATGATAAAGTGGCACACCATCCCTTTGAACGAGAGGTTCCCCACCAACATCTTCGTACCTACTGAGCTGAGCATTCTCTCTTACATAGGTGATGCTCGGAGGCCACTTTAACTCTTGAGAATGTTGAGGGTCCCAAGAGAAGTCCCTCTAACGAGAGAGACACTGGTATAAGAATCGGTTCCCAATTCCCCTTCACAAGGCAATCGGTTCACGTTTAGGATTTTCACTGCAAATAACCAAAATAGAGAACAAGAATAAATCGTGCAATAAAACGTACACGTGCAAATTCGAGTACGCGCAAGAACAAGCGCGCAAAAGAATGTGCACGCACAAAGCAAAGCACACGCAAATGACCAAGCCTGACTCAAAGCATACACACCAAGTCTTACCAAGTCTCAGCAACACATGAGATGCCTCGTGTAAGCCTTCTCAGCCAAGAGCGAGATTTGCTCACAGCTAACCTCGTCGAACCAAGCCACGGCTTGGCTGGAAAGCCAATGACCCACGAACACAAGCATAAACATGCTTAAGCACTATCAACACAAACCAAGCAACCATAAACAAAAGGCAGCAAAAGAAGTTTTCAACAAGAAGAAGATTCATGCCAATAGGACTCAACAGACAGCAAGAATAACTCAAAGAAAAAAAAAAAAGAAAAAGGAAGCAACGCCACGGTTGTCCAAACATCCAAGACTCAGTAGAGGAACAAGCACAATAAAGAGAAAAAAAAAAGAAAAAGAGACCAAATCAAAGAAAAAAAGGGACCCTACCTTGAGGAGGGGCCAAATTGGTGCTAGCCATTACTGTTAATAAACACTCAAGTATAAAAGATTATACTCAAGAACGGCGGTAAAAAGAGGCGCAGGCAGAAAAAATTAGGGTTTTTTACTTCGGATAAAAATCTCAAGAAAAACAAAGGAAACTACCCATGCGTGCCTCTTTTATAACTGAAGAAGGATAGTGTATCATGCAAGCCAATGAACTGACATGTGGCCCAGTCACATGGAAGCTTGAATGGCACGCGAGCAAAATGTTGAGTGATTCAGGTGCGCGGAAGCACGATCGACATGCGAAGTGAAGCGTCACACGAGCGAAACGTCGCGTGATTTAGGTGTACAGAAACACAAAAAGGTATATGAACCGAAGTGTCACATGAGCAATAGGTCGCATGTTTCCGTCCCAAGGAAACACAAGAGGCATGCGAAATGAAACGACACATGTTTCCATCACACAGAAGCACAAGCAACCACTCATTTGAGTGAACTTTTAGAGGAGTACCGACAAATCTGTATTGAGTGCAAGAGAACGAAATGACGTGTTGAAGGCCTGAGGATAGTTTGTATCAAAACCGTGCTGGCTGACAGCCGGACTTCGTAATTGTTCTAAGAGGGTGAATTGTCCCGGTGTGTCTCGAACCTCAAACGATGAGGTAAGCGTCTAAAACGCACCCGCATCTCAAAATCTCTCTCTTTGTTGGTTCTTATCCGCGTATAGGAGAACACGCGTGCACACACAAACGTGCATCGCGGGTGGACCCTCCACGGTTGTTTGAGAGAAGATTTTTCTCGCTGTACACCTGAGGAAAAGTCAGGCTCGACCACAAACCTCAGCTCTTGTATTTCAATTCAAAGGAGAGTTCTTTGGAGTTTTCGAGTAAAACAGTCTTGCAGAATACAACATACTGCCCCTGAGTGCTCGGAATATCTTTGAATTTCCAATTTCGTTCCTTCACCACCTACCTTTCGAAGGCTAGATGATTGATATCGTTAACCATGTTTTACTAGGCTAATGCTCATTGATTTTTTTTTTACACCATTTTGACTCAAGAAAGGGACTTTAGAGAAGAGATGAAGAGACATGACTTTCTACTTTTTTCTCTTTTTCTTTTTTTGTCACCCCGGGGTCACTTTCGGGTGTTCAACCCAATAGTCTTTTTCCAATGCTTGGGGTTCTTTTCAGATTTTCAGCTCAGTAGATTTCTTTTTTATTTATTTTTCATCGCCCTAGGGTCCATTTCAGTTGTTCAGCCTGGTTACCTTTTTCCAATTCTTGGGGTTCCTTTTAGATTTTTATCCCAGCGGAATTCATTTTTATTTATTTTTGAAGAGGCGATGGCAAAGGAAGAGGAGTAGGAGGAGTAGGAATATGGTGCCCTTCTTCTTCTCTTTTATGGCAATTTGCCCTAAGATCATGTAGAAATTTGATCATTTTTCCTTCTCCAAATGGGAAGGAGGTTCTAATATCGGTTATCTTCTGATTTCCCTTGCCCCAGGTTGGCATCCAATATCTCTTTAATAATGCTCGTCGAATTCCCCTTGGACTTGTCTTTTGAATTTCCCTACTTGAACCTTGATTTACAAACTAAGAAGCACTCTCAGTTTCCTAATCCCTCAATCTTTTGCTTGGACGGACAAGTTCATTATGTTTTTCATGTTAATGGGATAATTTATGTTACTCATTAGGCATTAATGCCTTTTGAAGTTTGAGGCGTGAATGCCTAATTTGGTTATTTGCAAGGGATGAGTGATCGCCCAACTCCTTTTCAATTGTCTCTTTCATTCTAGATTTCGTGTTTCATTTTAGGAGTTAATTACTTAGTAGGGTCCTTCTCAGTGCTTAAGCTCGGGTGAGACTCTTGCACAAGAAGAGTGACTGAGTTAACATTGAATGACCTTATGGCACGTTGGGAGTTAACAAATAAGAGCTCAATCTCATTAACTGCCCCTGTTGCTTAATAGGAGATTGCCCCTATTAAGCAGTTTGATGGGGTTGCCCCTACATGGGGTGCCTCGATTATTAGAGTCATGCTCATGTCGTTAATTACTTTTAGAGAGTCTGCCTCTTGAGGAGGTAACATGGTTGGATTTTCAATATCCAGTTTTTCATTCCATATTGGTGGATCATTCAAGAAATCTTGCGAAGGTGGTTCAGGAGGTCCCTTTAGCATTGTTAGAAGGTCATCTTTCCTTAGTGGTTCTGGTTATTGAGGTGATAAGTTTTCTTAAAAAATTTGTTCTTGTCTTTCCTCTTTAATAACTATCCTTGAACTAGATTTGTCTCCATGATTCCAGGAGTCACTAGTTTTGGAGCCTTGATCGAGTTTATCTCAGGTTCATCTCGGATCCCTCGAGAGTTTAATTCACCATCCCATGTGTGTGTCATCTTCTATTGCATTCACTTGGAATTATGGGTTAAAAGAATCATCAATGGAAGTGAATTCCCTTAACGTTGAAGTATGCATCCTCCATGTGTTTGAGTAAGTTTTAGTCTCTTCTCATGGCTGGTTTGCAGAAGGGTCGCTTTTCTCGATCAAGTTCACATCTCCTTCTTGAGAGGGTTCTTTGCCAGTCAAGTTCTCATTCCCTTCTCTTTCTTGTGGAGGGTCGACTATCATTAGGTTATGAAAGGCTATGAGCTCATCCTCCTTGGCTCGCTCATATCATGATACTCTTTCAAGCATAGCATCAAAAAAGCAAGGGATCGCCCCCTTGCTGAAGAATGCAACATATTCAAGGGTCATGTTCTCTAATGTCATGCCTATCTTCGCAAATTTAGGGAGGGGAGTTTCAACAACTCGCATAGCAGCATCTCTAAATCTTATTATAAAGTCAAAAGGAGACTCCCCTGGTTTTGTTTGATGGAGTTAACTCCCCAAGGGTGATAGGTCTTGGTCTTCCCCAACAATGATAGGAAGAAAATTACCTGAGCATTTCATCAAGAGTTGCTTGAGAATTATCCTTCATGAATTTTTTATTCCACTTTAGAGGCTCTTTTGATAAGCTATATGAGAACATGACCTTAAGTTGGTTAGGTAGATTTCACAGTGTATGGACAATTAACAAATAGGCATTGATGTGTGCCTTAGGATCCTCTTTCCCAAAAAAATTATTTATGAATCGTGGCATCATAAACCCTACTCATAGATCTTCTAGGTATCTTAAAGTCTCTTATATGTAGGCTTTAGGAATTGAGAAATCTCATATTCTCGTTCTCTCAAAAGAGTCTTGGAGGTGTTTCATGTTGATGAATTGGGTTGTTGGTATAACGATGACCTGGCTTGGTTGCATGGTCTGTTGAACCTGAGTATGCAGTATATGGTTTGCATAAACTGGCTGGGGAAAGTGTTGAACTTGGTATGTCGATTGTCGGCTTATAGACTCACCCGAATTGAAATGGGCTAGAGTTGACCCATCGACTGGAGTTTGAACTACGTGGCCATGCAAGAAGGCTTGCAGGATAGGATCACCACTTGACTACGATAGGCGATGTGAGCTGCTATGATGACTAGACCTTTGACCTTGGGCAGTGAGGCCCGCCTATCCCTGACTTTGGCTAGATTTAGGATATTATCTTGCTTTAGTGTTAGATTCAAAGAGTAAAGGAAGGCCAAAACTACTACTAGATGGAGTATGCCCTCGAGGTAATCCGAAACTAGAGTAATGACTTGAGATAGTCCCCTGGCCCTTGGATGGATTGACAGGTTAGCATCCCTAGGGTTATCTTAGTTTGAGCCGACAAGTTGGACATGACCTATAACTTGAGCTTCTGACCTAACTTGCATAGATTAACTATGCTGGATGGTGTACCCTCGGTCAAGTCTTGAAAGAATGCATGCACCTTAGGATTGTCTTGATTCCGAGTTAGGTTAAACCCTGACCTTTATTAGTGTTGGGTTGCTTGGGTAGACTTTCCCTAGCTTTGTGTGAACCCACTTGCCCCCTAACTGGTTAATTGTTAAGACTGTAATGTTGTGCTGCTAATTGAACATCGGGATTAACCCGACTGGGATTGACTAACTCAGAGATTTGGGTTGAGGCCTTATTGGTATGTCGACTGAATATAAGACTAACCCCCATGTCTTGGAGGATTGCCCCAGGCTTAACTCCTTGACTGTTCAGGGTGTTATGAATCCTACGAACCTGTTGGCTTATGACTTCTAAATCATGGCCTTGAGGGTTACCAATTGGGCGGCTTAGACCACTAGGTATGGTTCCATGCAGGTTGAAACTTAGCTCACTGACACAAGTACTATAGATTTGTGAGGGAGCATTGTGACGGTGCCTCTCAGACAGACTAGGTTCCCTAGATTTAAGCTAAGCTGGAGCATAGGATTGGACCTTACTCTTCTTTGATCCTTGGCCATGACTCCTAGACTTGTGCTTGATTAGAAAGGTTGGACCTAGCTTGGGGTTGGACCTAGACTAGGCTATGACTTGAACTTAACTGGACCTAGTTGGACTAAGACTTGAATCTGGCTAGACCTAGGCTTAATATAGGTTAAAATGAGGCCTAGACCAAGGGTGAGCTTTGTTTGGATTTTATGGACAGACTTGAAGTCAAAATCTGGTTTAGACCTGATTCAAGAGTAGAGCTTAATTAGGCATGAGCCTTGTCCTAAACCTAGAAAGACCTGGGTCTTGACTTGATGAACTCAGGTTTGAACTCTAAACTAAAGTGAACCTAGTCTAGTTCTAGGGGCAACTCTATACTTAGAACTAGGCTAGGACCTAAAAAGGATGGATCTTGCTAGACTCGATGGGTTTTGGTTTGAACCTAAGCTAAGATGAACCTATTCTAGTTCTAGAGGCAACTCTATACTTAGATTTAGACTGACATCTAGGCTAGATGGGTCTGAGTCTTGGCTTGGATCGAAAGGGGGGCTAGGTTCGAACCTGGGCGTGAACCTGGTTCGGACCTAGGTTAGGCTGAGTACAAGCCTGGGCTTGGACCTATAAGGATTGGATATCAGACCGGGTGTTGACCTGGACTGGATCAAGGTTGGGTTAGGCACGAGCCTTGGCTCAGATCAAAAGGGGGCCTAGGTTCGGACCTAAGTGTGAACCTAGTTCGGACCTGGGCTAGGCTGGGCATAAGCCTGGACTTGGACCCAGAAGGTTTCAAATTTAAACCGAGTGTAGACTCAGACTAAGGTATAGGTGAGATTTGGTGTGAGCCATGGCTCAGACCAAGAAGGGGACTAGGTTCACACTTGGGTGTGACCCTGGTTTGGACATGGGCTAGACCGAGTACACGCCTGGACTTGGACCCATAAGGTTTCAGCTTGGACCAGAAATGGATCTGGACTAAGATCTAAGACTAATCAACTCTAATAAGCAAACAAAGCACTCAAAAACTTTCCCCTAAACTATGGGTAGAATAGATCTGAGTGGGTTACTAACTATAAATATGTAACTAGGATGAGTGAGTCCTTACGTAGATCTTAGCCACATGTTAAAAGGAATCATTCATGTCCTATTGTGTGTGGAGTTGCTTTGAGGCTAAGGATTATGGAGGGGCACTCACTGTCAAAGTTAAACAAATCCCAACTGCCTTGGCTCTCAAGGCTAGGTTCCCCTCACGACAGTTAATGTCGAATTTTGGGGGTTTTCAAAAAAAAATGTTGGTTTCCCTGGCTTCCCTGATCCGTTGTATACAGTATGTGTAAAGGAACACACAAGTGAAAAGAAAATAGCAAATAAGCAAATACACAATAAAAGAATGTGAGCAGTTTGTACAGATTGTGCCAAGTGATGTGTGCTTCAAGTATGAATTCAACCGATCGAGAGCACAGTTGTGGTATAGGGGTGAACAACCCTTAAGAATATAGACAGTTAATAAAAGTGGAACCAGGCACAACCCATGCCTAGTTGAGCACGCCCCGAGTCGAGGGTGACTCGACCAGGGCACAATTAGAGAGAGAGTATATGTGACTCTTGAAAGTTTATCTTTTTTTATATATAAAATGAATTAGAGAGTAGTGGCCAATGCTGAATTAGAGAGTAGCTCAGAATACCCAACGTTGGGCACCAAACTGTTTTGGGAGATCTTCAATTGAAGATCCCTCAGATCTGGACACCACAAACTCAATTATTAAAAGTGATAGAGAGTGGGGGTCAATCGAATTTTAATCTGAGGCCATATCTCATCAGAAATGAGGAGATCTTCTCTCATATTGGTAGCAGAAATAACATTGATAAAAAAACACAAAATATTAAATGAAATAGGAATAAAATCCTAGATCTAATAAAATAACTGAAAAATAAAAGAAAATAGGATGAGAAAAATACCTGGTCGGGCTAGTTGGCTCGGCAAACCCGAAGCTTCAAGGCCTCGCCCTTATCAGGATCGCGACTGTAATTTCCACCACCGTGGATCATCCATATCTCTCTTCAATGTTGACCAAGCCTTGGCTTGGTTGAATAGTTTTCTTAGATCTAATCTGAGCTTAAAGATGCAGGTTTAATGGCTAGGGCTTGTTCTGTTTTTTTTTAGATCTAGGGTTTCTCACAAGTTCTCTTTGGTCTCTAGAGTCTCTCATTTTCTCAGCTTTTTCTCTCTCTGATTTCCTAGGTTAAGCACGTCTAACCCTAAAAGAATACACATCCCCCTCAAAAGAGGTACACACATAATTGTATTTTCAAAAGAGGTGTAGAATGGATAACTACTAAAAAAATCACAAGATTAAATGGGTGTAGAATGAATAACTACTAAAAACCACAAGATGATGTGTATGTTTTATAGATTCAAAGGGGTGTAGAATGGATAACTACTAAAAAAACCACAACATTAAATGGGTGTAGAATGAATAACTACTAAAAAACCACAAGATGATGTGCCAAGATACTAGATCAGGATGAGGACCAGGATGAGGACCATGGATTAATATGTTTTATGGTTTAAGGGATTTCTAGAATAGAATATCACAAAAGTTTTCAGTTTTAAAATGAAGTGTCTACAGTAGCGCTCATAAATAAACATGAAAATACAATAAGAGACCATTTACTTTAATACAAGGAGGTCATATTCAAATGGGTGGTTGTGAATGTATTGTTGACTAGACTCAAAGTTGATGTTTTTTTGGAGAAAGCTTTCTATGCTTCCCCTACAGCATAGAAGCTTCCCCCACTTTTTCAACCATTGATTTAAAATAAAGAGCTGAGATTCGTTCACTCAAGTTGTCACAAAATGGGGGCACGGGCTCAACCGGTAACCCATTTGAAATAGCCCGTAGTACAGAGAGATAGTGTCCAATTTTTAGGTTTAGAGAGAGAGAAAGTACGGGAGAAGAAGGGAGAAACACAGGTAAGATGGTCTATTCCACTAAAAATTCTTTCACTTTTTGTTTATTTGTTTTTGTAGGTTTTATCTCCTTACTTTTTTCTTTGCAATAACAACTTTGAATCTCCATTAATGGTCGAATTTGCAAAAAGAACTCTCTGTGAAGTACAACCCTAAGCTTCATTAAAAGACTTTATAGCATAGCTTGTTCTTTGAAAGCTACTCCAAGCTTCTTTAATTGCAGATTTGTAGAGGAAGCACTGAAACATAGGCAAGGACTGCATTGCGGAGAAACTGAGCTCTATTAATGGTGGATTTACAGATTAATCTCTAAACAGAGAGGACCAATCTTACTCTTTTGTAGAGAGCCAGAGAAATACGTTGAGTTTTGTAAGAACCAATTGGAGCTTCATCAATGACGGATTTGCATGGGAAGCTTTGAATAGAAAAGACCATCTCTCTCTAGTACGGGCTTATTTCAAATTGTTATAAGTTGAACCCGTGCCCTTATTTTGTGACATCTTGAGTGAATGAATCTCAGCACTCCATTTTAAATAAATGGTTAAAAAGGTGGGAGAGGATAGAACTTCTATGCTATAAGAGAAGCATATAAAGTTTTCCCTTTTTTTTTTTTTCAAATTTTGTGAAACACCCTTAGCCATTTGGTATTTAATGGCAAGTAGCAATTGTGACCTTCTTATAAGGAAAATAATTGGTCTCATATTACATATTTGGTGTGTGTGAATATACTTCATATAACTTGAAAGAAATTCCTTCATGTGATTAGGTGAGAAAATATTTTCACACTAATTAACTTTTAATTAGCGTAACATAACGCTTCGTAATTAATTAGCCAAAAAAAAAAACAAAAAAAAACCTACAATTTATTATTATTATTATTTTTTCACTAAAACACTTTATCGCAAGTATTTTCACACGTTCTTGACAGCTGGTGACTCAAAATGTCTTCATATTTCAGATCGCCTCCCTGAGGTTTGCAGGCACTCAATTCCAATGATGTTTTGAGAAGAGCATGAGCCCCATCGATTCTCTCTCCCCAATGACTGACAATTCCTGAGATGCATCTCTTCTGCTTCAATAAACACACGGACAGTAACATCAGTGGAACCATATAGCATCATCATTCCTTGTTCTAATATTGTTTCCATGAAACTGGTTCGCAAGGATCTCATCCCTAATGGTCCTGGCAGTGCCAAGGTTATTCTCCCAAATCCTTTTCTTCTTTTCTCACAATAATATCCTCTCCAAATTCATTTCTTTGCCATCTAAATTCAGTTTATTTGCACCTAAATTTTTTATTTATTTTCCATCTAAATTCAGTTTATTTGCTTTATAAATTCAGTTTATTTGCATCTGAATTCATTTCTTTCCCATCTGAATTAAGTTTATTTACTTTTTCCTTTTTGTGCTGCAGATGATTCCCGAGGAACCTGATGATCTATGGCATGTCTACAACCTTGTCTCTCAGGGCGACAGGGTTATGGCTGTCACTGTGAGGTATACTTCCTCTTTATCTTATCTCCTTTCGTTTAGTGGGGTAAAATTGTTGTATAGTTCCAGTACAGATAAAGTTTTTAATCCATATCTGTTGTTTGAACTTCCAAATTTGGTTGTTATTTAGTATCATATTTGCTGTGCATAACTCATTGTATTAGATGCAAAATTGTAGCTTCAATTTCATGCAATGGGTCGTAAGAAGTTGTCATTTATTGTTTTACATGCAAAATTTGTTTGGAGCTAGAATGCCTTCTTTTTTGGTTGTTGTTTGACTTGATTTGTGTTGGTCTATGTCGGTTTTTGGTCATTTGGGACATGCAGAATTGATTGTAAAGGGAATGGATTTCACATCTAGTAAATACCCATCTTTGCCTAACTTGGTTTTCGGCTAGGGCTTTCTTTCCTTGGCAGAAAGTGGTTAGTATGGCTTGTTAATGGGTTTTCTACTTTCCATCCCCTTTGGTCCCCATTTCTATTCTGGGTAATCCTTTGTCCATAAAATAAGGTAGACATGAAACTAAAATTTGGCTATCTGCAATTAGAAACAGTAAATGTTTTGATGAGCAATGCTCCTTTTCAGGTGAAAGAGAAGTGATGTGAGGCTGTGAACTGCCTGAACAGCTACAAAAAGCTTTCCTCTTTGACTCAAAAAAGAGGAAAATCCACCCCAAGAACTAGAAAATTTACAGTCAAATAAGTAAAGGACAATGCAGCCAGCATATGTAGACTTGAATTAATAAAGTCAATGTTAGGTTTCACATATTTAAATTGAACTTCTTCTTGTTGTTACTGAAGTCCATCTTGGAAAATAGCGACTGTTTTTACTGATAAAAAAAAAAGAATGAAAAAACAATGCTGCTGTTTTCTTATTCTATATTTATATTCACCATTTAGTTCTTTGAAAGCCAACCAAGAAGCTGATTGAATCTCATTTTTGCTTCTGGTGTGAGTGCCTGTCTCCTTCAAGCTAAAAAAAGTCAAATGGGTGATTGCATTGCATGATTGCTTGCATTGCTTTCCTATTTATCTTTCTGATACTTATTTATCACAGTTTCCCATTGGGTTTTTAAACAATTGGGGTCTCCTTTTTTAAGATTTACGGTCTTCTAGGAGTTAGATTTGACCAATAAGTTGCTGCTGCCATATTTAATCAATGTAGTTTTACTCCCAGCTATTTTTTACGTTGTTACAGGCTACAGGCATTCATTAATTGGAATAAATACTTTCAAGCTTAGCTCTAGGAACCCTAATCAACTACGCTGTTTGCCATTGGATGTGCTTTCTCTTTGTGTGATGTGCAATTGTAGCATTAAGGTGGCTTTTGGAAAGGCTTCTGAATGGACTCTATTGCTATATACATGAGATGGTGTTGGCAATCAACAGTGCTGGTTTGCCGACATCATGTCCCTGATATAATTCAAAATGCCACTAAAATTGGTGTTTGGCTTTCTAGTTGAGAAGGACTCCTTACAGTTTCAACAAAGTGCTGATACTAATGGCTCAGTCTCATCACCCAATACTGATTCCAAATGAAGCATAAGTTTTGCATATAACAGAAATTCAACAACAGAAATTTTGGAAACAATGTAGTAATTTAGCAATATTCTAGTGTAATTTTTAAAGAGCACAAGTTTTATGATGCCAGCTGATATGGTTTAAAGAGTCTCCCTCATTACCCAAAGGAAATGAGTTAGAACCAATAGTAATTCTGAGCCCACAGATTACTTCTTCCTACTTTTAGCGCTATGAATTCTTCCATGGTATTGCTCTCAGTTTGTGGATAGAGTTGATATCCAATCAATAACAAGTCGGACAAGTCTCAAAAGTGTTCCTGCAGGTGCAACCCCGTGATCACTGGGAGGGAATTCTTAGATCTATAATTCATGTGGAATATCTCTCTCTCTCTTGCTCTTATATGCATTTCATGTATGCATATACATGCTGTCTAACAATGAATAGCTGCACTAAATTTGTATATCTTTATGCTTTCTTTGCTTTTCAAAGTTTATGAATATCTTGAAGAGAAAAGGCTTGTTGCATCACTCTACTTTGGAATTTAAGCTCTATGGGTGAGTCCTAACGTGATCCAATTATCAATGGTTGCTTGAAGTTGTTTCTTCAAACCTGCTTCACTAATACATCTGAAAATAGTTATTAATGAGTTTTTGGAGTGCGTTTTATAATTTGGAGTATGGAATAGTCTTTTGGGGCTTCTTACTCAGTAACTTTTGGAAAAAGTTATGATTTCTATTGGTCCCGGTGTGCTTTTTGACATATATTTGATAATTTATAGGAAAGTCCAAAGGGAAATGGTCTCTGGAGGAAGGGATGTTGAACGTGTGAAACTAAAGCTGGAGATTGAAGTTGAGGTATAATAATGTGCTATTAAAGGGAACATTCTTCAGTTTTCTTGGTAGTAAATAACTATTTCATTTTGTGCAGTTTTTCTTCTTGTTATACAAAAGATGTTTAGGATGTTCCTTAATCGTTATTTTGTAGTTTCCTAATCAGTTTATTTTCTTGCTTTAATGCAAATATTGACAAGCATTTAATCTTGTACTAGTAGATTTATGTGCATTGCACATAGAAATATAATTAGAGAACCAAAAAAAAAAAAAAAAAAAAAACTTTAATATGAAACAGAAGTAATGGCAAAATAAAATAAATAAAACATTTAACAATAAAAATATAGGAAGTAATTTATAAAGAGATGGGAAACACATACCTCCTTGTGAACTTCAATCTTATGAGTGGAGATCTCTACATTTCATTAAACTCTCAACCAACAAAAACATTAGAAATCCAAATTGGAACAGTTCATGTTTCATCAAATGCCAAAAAAAGGAACAAATTCAGATTTCAAAGAAAAGAAATACTAAAGATAAAAAGGAATATGAAGACAATAATTTTAAATTATAAAAACTATAATTTTATGGGTGTGGTTTCTATAAGGTTGCAACCTTAAACAATCCAATTAAGGCGCACCTCCAAATTGTACCATAACATGTAATTTAGGTGAAAACAATTATTAGGATTATCTCAAAATCTATTTTTATATCTCATTATAAAATTTAAAACTCCAAAAAAGATTAAAATTAAGTAGATCTATAAACATATGAAAATCTTGAAATGGACGGTCTAGTAATGTATTGCAAGATGTATTATTTTTTAGACTCAATATATATATTTTTTTCCATAAGCATATAGCTCGATGTCGAGATGACCAATTAGAGGTTTTTGCAACATTAAAACAACATTTTCCGATGGATTTTTGAGGTGCATCTGTAATTCTACATTTTATGGTTGCAGCCTTATATAAACTTTTTCCTTTAAAAAACAATATATTTTAACAATAATGATTTTAAAAATTATAACTTTAAATAAGTTCTATAAAAATTGTTTAAAATAAGTGCGAATGTTTTAAATCATAAAAATAATATTTAAAATAATAATTTTAGATAATTAGTTTGAGTTGGTTTATTGAATATCAAGGTCACCTGCCCTACATTTTATCTAGGAACAGTCTTGGTGTATTAAGCCAAGTCCAAGTGACACATTTTAAATTTTTTTTGTCATTGTAAAACAATAAAGCTCCAAATACATTGGTTTTACATTCAAATTGTCAAGAGTACATAACTTCCAGCCACTAAACTTGGCTTTACACACATTTGAAAATAAAAATACAAGTCTAATTGGTCCCTTTGATAAAATCCAAACTCAAAATACAAGAAGGAGATTGAATAAATACAAGACTCTACTCAAGTACTCAAGTGCTCAAGTTTACAACACTGTACAAGTTAAATTCCGCGTTAGAATTGCATCGAACACTTCAAGATCAATACCCTTCTCCACCCAAACATATATTTATATATACATAATTGACTTGATCATGGTAAGGAAAAATTCAAAATTCAATTTGCGTGGTCTCTGGACAATGATTTATGATGGCATTAAGGCATAGGCTAAATGACATAAACACAAACATACTCCAAATATAATCTGCTCAATTCCTCATGGCACAAAATTTATTTACTCTAAATTGCAGCAAATAAAATTGTAAGCAATCAATGGGAAGCCAATGGTCGAATCTTGTGTGCCCGAGTTACATAGGCAAACCTTTTAAGGACTTAGTTTTGTCTCATAGATGATAGCACGGATGACTTATGTCATAAGGGCTAATATCACTCACACAAATGGGAAGCTTATTATGCTCACCAATATACCACTTGATTATACTCAAAATGAGAGAGAAAGATGAAAATTTAAAGCACAAGACCATTTGATGAAGCCAAGTGCGAACAACTCATTTAGAGCACATGATTATAACCATATAGTGAAGCAATTTCTCAAACACTTTTCTCAAAACACATACTCTAGAAAATGGTATTCAAATGGTCATGAAATACTCATTGATTCTCATGAAAGGGGTGCTCAAAATCTCAAAAAAAACAGGTGCATTAAGTTTGAAGAAAATGGTGCCTAATGGTAGGATCAAAGGATTATACTATGCCTATTATGTAGTATACATGCATAATTTAAAAAAAGCTAGTACAAGATCATAAAAAACTCAATGAAATATAGGAAAGATGCTACTGTAATGGACGATTTACAACAAGCAAACTATGAGGAAAAAGCGCAAAATAGGAAGGGAAAAGGTCATGAGGATTAGAAACCTTAGATCATGAGGATTTGACACGTTAAATTTACCTTTAATCATGAGGACTAGACACTTTAGAGCTTAGCATGCACAACCATTGTCATGTGGCTTCACCAAGGGAAAGAGAAGAGAAGCTTAATAGAGGAAAGGGAGAAGGCTCAAAAGGAGGGGCGTGGAGGCTACTCTCTCTTCTTTCTCTTTCTAGACAGGCTCTCAAGTGTGTAGAGAATGGGGTTGGAAAGGGTTTAAATAGAGTTATGATAGTGAGATATTTATGAGTGAATGAATCTAAGCCTTTTATGCTATTCATCTATGGCATATGAGAGGGCTACAATTCTAGCCACACATCCATGTCTAGCCATCGAGATTAATGGATGTGATTTGCACACCATTATCACTCCATAAAACCCTAGATCAAACCCATTTTACCAAGTTGTCCTTGTCCTATAAAACGTTTTCTCATATGCCAGTTACTCATTTCATAATTGTCCTTAGACTTTATGAAAATAATAAAACACCAAAAGGGAAGGGGCATGCCTTATGGTAATTTAGAAACTTTATTCCACCTAAGATGATATGTCACATATAAAAACAAAAGGATTAGTCAGTGGGGATTTGAGCCCCTACCCTTTGGTGAGAATGGAGTCAGAGACTTCATTGTAAGTCTCGTTGGTACTACCGCTAAGGCCCCAGCCCATTCTTAGATATCTCACATATAAGCCAATCACAGTGTGCCATTTCATGGAGTTCACGTGGAATTTACATGGGCTTAGCCAATAGAATCAAGCCACCTATAAATTTAAACATGTTATCTTTTAAATAGAATACCATATTCAAAATCTAATCCTTTACCATATGAACTTTGAAAGGAAAGAAACCTTTCTGAGGATTCCTCAAGTTCTGATAATGTGCTGATTTAGTAAGGCTCCTTGATCTTAAGAGGCCCAGTCTTGGACTTAGATCTCTAAAGTGTGTTTTTGTGGGCTGTGCTGAACATGAAAAAGCCTCTAGAGTTTTGGACCTAAAATCTAATGTGATTATAAAGTCCATGAATGCAGAATTTTGGAACATATTTATTGGTGAGCAAGATAATGATTATGAAGAATGACATGGCGAAGGATAGATTTTGGAGAGCATGAGAGGTGTGAAGAGTTAGAACCAATGAGAAGAAAGAGAAACATGACATTAACTGATTTTGGACCTGATTTTCCTATGTATCTTTGGAAGAAGATCCTTAATGCTTCAAAGAGGCCATGTCCACATAGGACGTTCCTTTTAAAAGGGTAGCCAATGATGAGATGGAATTTATATTGGAGATTGACACTTGGATACTAGTGGATTTACCTCTTGGTGCTAAGCGTTTGGGATGTAAATGGAATTTCAAAAGGAAACTAAAAATGGATGGTACTTTTGAGAAATATAAAGCAAGACTGGTTGCAAAGGCTTTAAACAAATACAATGTGTCAATTTGTTTGACACATATGGCCCGGTCGCTCGAATAACCAACATTTGAGTTCCCTTGCCTTTAAATCGATTTACCACCTTGAGATTCACTAGATGGATTTCAAAACTGCTTTTCTCCATGAGAACTAGATGAGCAAATTTATATTGAGCCACTGAGGGATTTGTCCTTAAGGAACAAGAACCCAAGGTTTTGTGAACTTGTGCAATCCTTGTATGGATTGAAATTAGCACCGAAATAATGACATGAAAAATTCAATACAATTGTCTTATTGGATATTAGATTATCGATGCTAATACATATGTGTACGCCAAAGTTTGCGATGGTGCAGTTGCTATTATTTTTATGTGTAGATGATGTGCTGATACTAGGTAATAATATTGTACGCATTGAAGACACAAAAGTACAAATTTTTTGTCTTTTGAATATAATTTAAAAGACATGGGGTAAGCTGATGTGATAGTTGGAATTAATATAACAAAGAACCTATTGGGTATATTTTAACCCAGAGCCACTATATAGAGAAAGTGCTCAAAAGATTTTATAACTTTGAATACAAGCTAGTTTCAACCCCTTATGGTGCTCATGTTAAACTCAAGAAGAACCATGGTGGGCCTGCATCCCAATTGAACTATACAAGTATGTATTGTCATGTACTTGACATGATATGGACTTTGCTATGAGAAAATTGAGTAGATAGTCTAGTAACCCAAATCAAGAGCATTGGAATGTGTTCTATAGGTTCTTGAGATATCTCAAAGGAACTATAGACTATGGCCTATGTTATGCGGGCAAGCTCGTTGTATTGGAAGGATACAAGGATGTAATTGGATTACAAATTTTAAGGAATCCATGTCTATTGGTAGATGGATTTACACATGGTTGGGGGGGTGCCGTTGTTTGGGGTTTTAAAGAGCAGACTTATATCTCCAAATCCACGATGGAATCAGAGTTAATTGCCTTGGAAGCTATTAGAAAAGAGGCTGAGTGGCTAGGAAATTTGTTGGTAGATGTACCAGTGTTTAGGGCCCATGCCTGCAGTCTCACTATGGTGTGACCGTGAAGCTACTTTATACTGAGCGAAAAGTAAAATTTACCCAGAAAATCTTGATACATTCACTTGGTACAAGTTGGTGAGACTTTTGCTTGGAGATGGAGTTATATAAGTACTCCATATCCTATTTAACAAGAACTTGGCATATCCACTAACAAAAGGCCTTGTAGGGGATCAAGTTTGGATGATAGTAAAGGTATGTGATTGAGGCCCATGTATAATATACCACATAGTGATGGGAACCCTATGTAAGGACAAGGAGATTCCAAGTCGAAGGTTTAAAGAAACAAGTCACTTGTGTGATGTCTAATGTAGGTATGTAGCACAATATTAATTAATTAATTCTGCCCCATCCTTGGTTGTGTAGTAAAATTTACTGAAATGAATGGAGAGGTTGAGCTTTGCTCTTAATGATCCCATTTTTCTAGATGATGTAAAACCTAGACTGGGGTGTCACAATGCATGACATCCTCCTTGGAGTCACCTATATGAGTGTGAAAATGGAGGCTACTTCCTATGAGAATTGGGCATTCTCCAGACCCGTCATAAAAATCCGGGATGAGCGCAAGGCCTTTAACATGCAAGCCTTTAAGAAAACTCTAGCTCTTTGAAAAAGAATGGGTAGCATGTAGGGGGCTTATCTATAATGGATATAGTTCACAGTTCGTTCACTCAATGTCCTGGTAAGCATTTTGTGTAACACCATGTGGAGGTTCAAGTCTATAGGACACCTTCATGTATACATATCTTGATATGTTAAGAGACAGTCTAGTTGTTTTGAAATAGGTGGGGGATTGTTAATCATTTTTTTTAGAAAAGTATTTTCAAAACAACTTAAATTAATTTTATGGGCTATTATGTTATGTGGCTTAGGATCTATATTTCATAGATAGTCACGAGAGCATTATTAATAAGGACCATATTGCTTAGTGTGGTACTTGAGGACCACACTAGCTTACCTCTTTCACCATTTTTCTTGGCACGTCCTCTTTTCAATTTACCTTTTTTTTAATTTCACCATGAGTGGTATGTGGCACCTTTTTTATCTCTTATCATTTATTGTTGGATTCATGAGAAAGAGCCCATATCTCTTTTTTTTGGTTATGGATGAGTTAACTAGACATCTATAGGATAAGGTACTGTTGTGTATGTTGTTTACGGATGACATAGTTTTAATTGATGAGACTAGAGATGTCGTCAACACAAAGAACTTTGGTGGGATGCTCTAGAATCTAAAGGTTTTAAACTTAGTCAGACAAAGATAGAATATATGGAATGCAAGTTTGATAATAATAGGAGTAGAAACAAGGAATTAGTTAACACTTAATATAGATGGCCAAGATGAAGGAAAGTAGACTTAGATGGTCTGGGTATGTGCTACGTAGACCTAGAACAACACTGTTTAGGAGGGGCGATTTGGTTCAAGAGGAAGGCTTTAAAGGGGTAAGGGGAAGGCTCGAAAGGACATTGATGAAAGTAGTGAGAAGAGATATGGTGATTTAGGGTATGATTTGAGGCTATAGCCCTTGATAGAGCGGAATGGCGGAGCGACATTCGTATAGCCGACCTTAAATAGTTGGGATATGGCTCGGATGATGATAACGATAATGATGATGATGATGATAATCATTTATTATTTGATGGTCCTTCAACACATCTATGATGATGTATGCCCATAATATAAGAATGTCTTGCATGTGATGATGTGGTTTTTTGAGTTGTTCATGTGATGATGTGTTATTGTTTACTGTCTCTTTACAAAACCAATAGTTCATTCCCTTCTTCCGAAAAGGAACTGAGAAGCAGTAAATTCATTAACCGGGGCCTTCCAAGTTAAATAAAAGAACTTCTGGTCGTCGAAAGAGTGATTTATAGAAAAAGGTTTTGCATGTTAACCCCTTTAAGTTTTGAACCAGTGTTCATATAAATTTACTGATTTGAGGGTGTATCAACATTAAAAGCTGTGTTTTAGATAGGTTATTAGGAGTGCAACCCAATAAATTAGGAAGTGTAATACTGATGCGGTTGTATCTTGGGAGTGCACTTGCCTGGATTGATTGTATCTCATAATTTTTACCATGTCGGGGCTATCTAACATTCAAAGAAAGTGAGTCCATCTCGTGCCTTAGGTCGTTTAGTATTATATTATCTACCTTTACATCTCTGTCCCTGTTGCTTTAAAACTAGACCTAATCCCAAGAGTAATTTTGTCCTTATAGACTCTGAACCTAGACCTAATCCCTCAGGGGTTAACTGGAATTAGGAGTATCTTTGATACTCTGACAAAAGTTGACTTCGGTCAAGGCGAGATTATGTTGAAATTTTGTTACAAGGAACTCAAGAAAAACTTACAGAATCATCATGATATAATGTAAATTGAATTCTTAAAACATTAAATAAGACCCCAAAAAAGATTATGATAGCTTTGATGGGTCTAAATTTCCATGAAAGAATCCTTAGAATCAAGGTATAATGTGTGCATACAATCAAGGTATAATGTATGCATACACTATATTCATACTATACTTTCATATATTTAAAGCGAAAATATATAACCATCGTGATGTAAAGTACATTAAGAATTAATTTTTTGAAGGTTTCAACTTAAAAATCAGAAAGATGAGGACTTGGACACAAGTTTTAGTAGTGAACCAAAAATATAAAAAAGGTATTTTTATGGAGGACTTGGTACGCACAAATTTTAGGAGATAAAATTTGTGAATAACAATTACAAATGAAAGATTTAAAGAATTCAAGTTTTTGAGAATTTATCCTAACGTGATTATGTTCTGAAGGATTTGTTTTGTTTAAAATATAAAAAAATACCCTATATGAATGTCTTGGACTCTATTTATTTTCAGGATTCCTATCTTATCCCTTTGTATTCTTGTGACATGTTTCCACTCCTGAACCGTGGCTTAATGATATAGCATACATATAGATAATTCATCTCAAAAGTCCATTTAAATGGCCAAATATAATTTAATCCGAGAGACAGGTGGAATTATCGCCTAAAAAGGACCTCAGATCATTGGCCCCTAGTGGTCTCTCCTGAAAGGACTATTCCAATGGAACCCAAACCTTTCAAATATTTGGTAGCCTGGCAGTTAGCTTCTAATTTTATAGATCTTATTAAAACTTCCTGGCGAGGGTGAATTGGAGGTACTCCTATGTATCATTTTATTGCTAAACTCAAATATCTCCGAGGCGACATCATTAAGTGGAATAAGTCGGTTTTTGGAGACATCGTGGTCATAATCAGGGAGTCTCGTGATAGATTATCAGAATTTCACGACCTTCTCCATAGAGTTCCTCTTAATCATGTTTGGGTGTAGGAAGAAAATGATTGCACCTTGTCTCTAAACCACTTTCTCTCTCTTGAGGAAAGTTTTTGGCGGCAGAAATCGAGGGAAGTCATGCTCAAAGAAGGTGATTGTAATACCAGATTTTACATGTCTACTTTGGTGAGGTGCTGAAGTGATATGATCTTTCTTTACGATGCAACCTGAAATGTTATCTCTGGTCATCTTGATGTTAAATCCCATTTACTGTCCTCTTTCAAGAACTCCTCGCACCAGTAGATCAAGTTCCACGACGCACATTACTTTCTGATTTCTTACCAGAGGGGTACTCTCCAGTCAGCAAAGAGAAGATTTATCTTGAGAGATCTCGATGGAAGTAATTAGGGAATGTATTTGGAGTATGAAGAGCAAAAATGCGCCTGGACCAGATGGTTTTGGGCTTGAGTTTTATAAATTTAGTTGGGATATTATTTGCCAGGATCTTTTTGCACCGTTCAAGGATTTCTTTAATAAAAGTAAGTTCTTAAGGGAGGTTAACTCTACTTTTATTTGTTTAATCCAAAAGAATAAGTCACCTTGTACCATGAAGGACTTTAGGCCCATAGGTTTATGCAATGTTCTTTACTAAATCATGAGCAAGATTGTGGCTAATAGACTACGTATTGTCTTGGATGCTCTATTATGCCTTATCAAGCGACGTATCTGAAGGTTAGACTCATCACTGATAATGTGCTTATGGTAATGAAATTATTTCGATGTGCCACAAACTAGCTAGCAGACCCAAAATGTGCCTGCAATTAGATCTTAGCAGTGCCTACGACATGGTGTCTTGGGACTTCGTGCTGAAGCAATTGACAACTTTGGGATTTTCTGATAAGTTTAAAACCTGGGTGAAGCAATGTTTTAGTTTTCCTAGCTGTTCCCTAGCTGTTCCATATTGGTTAATGGCTCGCCTAAATGTTACTTCAAAAGCAAGCAGGGGTTGTGACATGGAAATCCCTTATCTCCTTACTTATTCTTAATTGTTATGGGTTTTCTGAGTAGGCAACTGGAGGAGGCCTTTAAAAATGGCATCATACCAACAACTTTCCTCTCTGGGTCGACCTATGGGGTGATCATGTACTATATCCAGATGATATCTTGATTTTCTATGAGGCATCTCCAAAGGCGGCAATTGCAGTAAGGAACATCCGGGATTCTTTATGTGGGGTCGCAGGGCAAAAAACACAATGCTATGAAAAACAAAATTCTATTCTTTGGTGGTGGTTATGGACTCAAATCATAAATTAAGGTTGTTCTTCATTTTGGGGAAAGGGGGTATGCTAGAGAAATATCTAGGCTTACCTCAGGCTTTGGTGGGGAAGACAATGGCCAAAATATGATCCTGGCAAGCTTTAACGCTATCTTTTGTTGGCAAACTTCAGCTGATTAAGTCGGTCTTAAGTGCTTCCTTGATCTACTGGACTCTATCCTTCAGCTAGTTTGCAAATGCAATGTTTTAGAGAGATGTTAGTGAAACTTTCTTTGGGCAGGTACTTCAGATATGAATGATTACATCTTCTAAATTGAGAGACTATCGGCCTTACCTTTGAGGAGGGCGGTCTTGGTAGTAGGCATTTACGAGATTTGAACCCGGCTGGCATGATGAAACTTGCTTGGAGGCTGGTTGCAAACCCCTCCCCGCTTATCTCTACCTTTTTCCAACATAGGTATTTCAGAAACTCCTCCATATGGCAATTTAAAATCAAGAATTTGTGTCACGCTTGGAGGGGCATCTCCCCTAGTTTAGATAGACTTAGGCACAATTTTAAGAAGGTTGTGGGTAATGGTAATTCCATCTAATTTTGAGCTGATCCATGGTTATTGGAGGTCTCTATTTGGGACAAGTTTGGACATAACATACACAAAGACTTGGGTCTACTTGCGAAATGTCGTATGGCTGATTTTCTCTTTGTTAACCCCCACAGTGATGTCTGCCTGATCCCACCACTGGGCCCTATTCTTTGTGAAGAACTACTACTGGGCCTTTGATTCGAGCCTGGCAAGCAGTAAAGACTTTCATAGTTCCTGTAAAGCTTTTTGATGATTTTCTTGTATGGATTCACTCCTCGGATGGATCTTTTTCTATTAAGAGCACTTGGAATTGTATTAGAGATAGGCTCCCACCAGAGAGATCTCCAAATATTTTATGGGTTTCTCATTCCCACCCTCGGGCCAAATGGTTCAATTGGCTTTCCCTTCATCTTCGCCTCCCTACATCAGGGCTACTCCAGTTCAGAGGGACTCGTCTAGCATCTTGTTGCCGCTTGTGCTATAATGAGGGTGATTCTTTTAACCATATTATTCTGTTATGTACTCTCTCGCAAGTTCTTTGGCATTCTATTATGTGGCGAAAGATTCCCCATGAGCTCATCCACTCCTTTAATATTTGAGAGTTGGGTCAAATTCCGGTTTGATCAATGGGATTATGTATTGTTTGGAACTCTCTATTCTCCCTAAACCATCTGGCTCTTGTGGACTGAAACGAATTTGTGTATCTTTGAAGGAAAGTCTCTGTATATCTTTGAAGGAAAGTCTCTGTATATCTTTGAAGGAAAGAGACTCAAAAGGGAACAACAGTTGCACTGGATCATCTCTGTTGTTACAGGCTTAGCAAAGGTGAAAGGATGGACTTTCCAACTGTCAAAGAAGCATATAGTCGACAACCTCAAAATTCAGTGGCGCCCTATGCATCCTAAAGCTTAGATTTTGGTCTCATGGTCTCCACCCCTTTCAAGTTTCTATAAATTAAACATTGATGGCTAGTCTCGTGGCAACCCTGGACTAGTTGGTTGTGGAGAAATAATCAGAAATGATATGGGAGGGTTTCTCGCCACTTTTGTTGTTCCTCTAGGGCACACGTCCAACAATGTACTGAATTTTCGGGCCTTGAAAGTCGCCACTTTTTCTGTTCCTCTAGGGCCCACATCCAACAATGTTACTGAATTTTCGGCCCTTGGAAGGGTCATTCAGCTAACTATTGAGTTGCATTGTTTTCCATTGCTCATTGAGAGCGACTTGCGGATTCTGGTGCATTCCCTTCGAGGCAGCCATAAAGCCCCTTGGAATCTCTGTATTGTGACAACAAACTGCCTTTAACACCTGGATGGTCGCCCTTGGAGTATTTCGTATGTCTACCAAGAACAGTCCATCACCTGGCCAACATTGCCGGAAGTCTATAAACTCTATTTTCTTTCTTCACGTATATCTTCTGATATGGCCAAGACTTTGCACAAAAGAATTGTACCATAAACTATATATCCTTTGTAACATTCTTTCTTACTAATGAAGAACAAGTAGGGGCCCAAATCCCTATCGATTTACCAAAAAAAAAAGAAAAAAAACCGGAGACATTCTTTATTTTTCTAGCACGACTTAGAGTGCTTTTCTTTATATTTGTCATCTACTGTTTGTAAAAAACACTGTTGTCAATAGTTTATCTATCCTTTCTGATTTTCTGTATGGTTATTTGTTTTGGTTGATATAATCCAGTTATTGTTGATTTTTGGCTTTCAACAAATAATAATGTGTATCATTCCACATTGATTTAGGCTGTAGACTACGATAATGTGGGTTCGGTCTTGCGTGTACGTGGTAAGAACATCCTCGAGAATGAACATGTGAAGGTAAACGATAGTCATCATCTATTCATTTGTGTTTCCAGTTCTTGCCATAACCTTTACGCATTGTTTGCAGATCGGTGCGTTTCATACACTTGAAATTGAGCAACATCGACCATTTGTTTTGAGGAAGGCATGTATAGAAAACACTATTGTGATTTTTCTGTTCTTGATTGTTGGTATAAGTGCAATACCTCATCTTGATATCAGTCTCCATTGTTTGATTTACTTGCTGTTATTTGATATACGTTTTTGGCTACTGATTTTTGATAGTTCATTTCTGTATTTTAATCTATGAGTCCATCTTGTCTTCATGTATTACACACTGATTTTCCTTGTTTGAGTGGATTACACAGCTTTTGTGAGTTTTGAAATTGTTAAGGTATTTGGTCCTGTTTAATGTGAATAACGAGCATGTCTTATAGGGTTTTTAGGCTGTTTGTTTTGTATAGCCTTGTAGTTTTCTTATTCTGGAAAAAAGATGCATTAATGTTTCCACAAAATTTGAAATGTTTTGTTTCGGTATCAACTCATGCTCCCTTACCATTTCTTTTCTTCCAAATTTTCCTCATTTCTTTTGAATGACTTGTTACAAATGGAGGTATTACATCTGGTTTGATGAGCAGGTTTCTTTGGGTATGTTTAGCGGTGTATGTTTAGCTTGATGGAGGTATTACATTTGGGTATGAGCAGGTATTTACATCTGACTTGATGGAGGTGTATGTTTAGTGGACATAAAAAATGTTATATCAGCTTGATCAGCAGGTTTCTTTGGGTATTTCTGGATGACAGCGTTAAGTTTATCATTGGGTTTGTATAAAGTTGCTTTTGTCATTTGTTTATTTATTTGTATTTAATCACAGACAGCAGTCCATCACAGTGGCAGCTGAGTATGTGATAGCCCTCTTTGCTTATGGGCATGTGTGATGTTTTTTAGATAATTTTAAATTATGGGCATGAATGCTCATCTTTCTCTTATCTCCTACCTTTTCTGTGATATCTAGCTTTTTTGAAATTCTAATTAATTTTAGGGACTGCATTTTTCAACTTTACCGGTGGATTATTAAAGTTCTTTTGGCATTTGTGAGAGAACTGATATACATTTGGTGTCACCTTTGAAATTTGGATAAATATTGGGTATTTAGTTAAGTTGACGTGGATGTAGTTTAATAATTCTCAGATAAAATGTAGGAGAAATAATATCATCTATACTGATTGAATTTGATATGTAGCTTCAAATTACCTACATTTATTCTATTTGTATTTGTTATAAATCATATGTGAAGTATTACTAACGTTGTATTTGCTATAAATGATTGTAGGATGTTTGGGATTCTGTGGCACTTGATGTACTCAAACAAGCCTGTGGTATGCTTTTATCTTAACTCTGGAGTTTTGTTGGCAATGTCATGGCTTTGATATACAACTAGCAAAGCTCTTCAATGCTGAACAATAGCATCTTTTAGATATAACCATGGATGCTTGCATAATGGAGACACAAAGTAATGAACAGAAATATGTATGTCTATTAAGTTTTATCTTCTGGCTTGTCTTTCTTTCATGTTTTTTTCCACTTGCTGCTTTCTTGAATTTCAGATCCTGCTGCAAGTGCTGACCTAGCTGTGGTTTTGATGCAAGAAGGATTAGCTCATATTTTTCTTGTTGGTAAAAGGTACATCAAAGTCTTCTTGGTGACGTTGATTGGAGCTGAATATTGTTTTGAACTGCTTTGTTTACTTGTAGCATCACATTTTATAGTATTGAACGATTAGGCCTTGTTGGGAGCATTAATTGTCAGAGTGAAGGATCTTTATGGGAAACCTGAAAAGCCATAGTCTTTAATGGTCATAGTAATATCAAAAGCAGCCCCTTGTTGGGAACATAGGGAACATAGCTTCTTTTTTTTTCTTTCTAGTAGGAGTAGGTACAATTCGGCAGCCTTTTCAACACGTGGGGTTTGAAGTGAAGTAGCCCGTGGCTTGCCATGCTAGAATGCCTAACATTGTATTATAATTCTAACAGAAGTTGGTTTTATGGCTAAAACAGTATGCGTGCAAGCTTGGCCCGAAATGTAACCCTATTTGTATTTCTTCTTCGACTGAGTGTGGTTTCTGGTACCATTTCCTTTTTGGGATACAATTATAATTTATCATAACACAAATAAAAAATTCTTAGGATTGGAAAACTCGGTGCCTCTACTAGGTCTCACCCTTAAGCCAAAGGTTTGTTTGATGTTCATGTCGCTGCTTGCTCAGAGATTTGTGTGTGACAAAAAATTATAACGATATAGTTGAAATAGGATTACACATATGGTGAGGTATGTTTTTTGCGAATTGAAATATAAACTCGATGGGAGGGTAAAGGTATGACTAGTGGCAAGGGGATCCCAACAGATCTACTGGTTGATTATGAGGAATTCTCTGCTCCTGTGACGGAGATGGAAACTGTTTGAGTATTGGTATTAGTCCCTGCAAACAAAGTATGATCACCAACTTGGTGTTGACAATTCTTTTCTTAACTAGGATCCAAATAATTAATGTTTGTTATTCCTTCATCATTTCCTTCCGACAATGCGCCATAGCATGGTTTGCAAGTATCTTAGTGCGATTCTGGGAACAACCTTACAATGGGGCACTTGCTCTTGTTGCAAAGATGACGATAATTTGAGTATTGATGGAAGTGGTTGCAAAAAAAGAAAGGCTGTTATACTAACTCAAGTTAAGAATGACTTTCTTTGGGAGCTAGACAAGATGCTTTACAGACTAAAAGAAGTAATATGTACGATTTGACATGGTCTTCAAATGCCTGTTTGGTACTTTCAGACATGCTGTCATGTCTATAGCTTCCAAAGGATGCTCATAGTGTATGTTGACGATCTTGACAAGATATTACTTATGACTGAAGATTTTAGGGAATTTAGCATTATCTTTAATTAACCTTTAAAATGAAACTTTTGGGAACTTTTGGATGCCTTGTTGGAACTGTGCTTAGTAGAGTTCGTTCAGGGAGTTTTGATATTTGAAAAAAAACAAATTGTGCATATTATGCATGATTGACATACCTGCACCAACTTGAGGTGCCGAGCACTCATTTATGAGTGCTTTGCCTACATATTTGTATTGTTATATATGGAGTTCTGTTTGTCACCCTTTTTTCCATTTTTCTTCATGTATATGCTAAAACTATTTTGAGGCATTTGCATTATTATTTATATGTCTAGTGATGCATGATATTATTACTATCTAGTTGTTTTGTGCTACTTTATGGTCCTGAAATCGTAGTAAGACAGGGATTTGCAGACTAAAGACCCTAAATCCTGCTTCATGTGTGGGTCTGCTGATTCACTGCCAGGTTGAAGGGGTTGCTCAAGCCTTTTAGTTGGAGATGCCATGTTTCTTTGAATTTGGATACTTTCCCACATCTTTAACTGTTACAAATTTGTATTCTTTGCTATTCCCTAGCTTCTTGTACTTTACACTAGCTATTGGAGCTGCTCTTTTGATGCTATGCAGTGCTGTTTATTTTACTAACCAATGAATCTGAGGGTCTTCCTCAGTGTTTGCATTTACACTTTATCATAAGTATGTAATAATATTATGATAGCAGCATGAAACAATTTGTTTGTGGGGAGAATCACCATTACTTGCTTGAGTAGGGTTTGTGGCATGAATGCATTGTTTGCTGAGGAATCTATCCATATTCCAATTCGGGGCATTGCTCCATTTTTGTTCCAATATTGATTTTGTAGCTTGGCTGTAACTATGTTTTTTATTTTTATTTTTTATTTTTTTATTTCTCTTTAGTTTTTTGATGGCTGTAGATGTCAACATTTAAAAAAAATAATTTTTTTGATGGCTGTAATCTTTCTGTAGGATCTGGTACATATGTGGAATTTTGGATGTCTTTTATGGATGAGACTTGCTGTTCCGACCATTTCCCAAAACTCTTATTTGTTAAGGATGGCTTTCTTTGCACTTTAATGGTCTATGAGAATTTCTGTTCAATGTTCAGAGCATGCTGAAATAATTATCCGTCGTCTTCCTGGCATGTTGCTACTGTTCAATGAATTTGTTGTGCCTAAATATCTGACAGTGTGACAACAACTCGCTCCAGAATAGAAGCTTCAATTCCTCGTAAGCATGGCGCTGCTATTGCTGGTTATGAAAAGGTACATATGGTGCTTACCATGGTATTACTTAGGTCACTGAAATCTACGCATTGACCCATTATTTGGTTCTTTGATTCTAGTAAATCAGTAGAGATATTATTCCTTCGAGCATTATAATTCTTTTCATTATGACTCTGCACTGAGGTGGATTTGTATATGCTTTGACAGGCTTTGAACAAGTTTTTTGAGAGTGTTTTGCAGGTAACTTTACGATTAAATAGGGACTGAATTTTTGTTCTTCTCCTTCCTATTGCATTTCCTGAGGCTGATGAATGGCTAACAAAATGGGCCATGCTTTACTTAGGCTGTTCTGAAGAACATTGACTTCAAGGTTGTCCGTTGTGCTGTAATAGCAAGCCCGGGCTTTACAAAGGTCACTAAGCTTAACACCACTCTCATTATGAATTCTTTAAATCACAATGTGGCTCTTTATGTGCAAGGTTTGGTTTTTTTAGGACTATCTCAAGATATCTGTAGGGTACAAGTTCGAGAAGAGAAATGTGACATATCTAGACCTCAGTTCTAGCAATGCCTGGTAAACATATATGGGGGTCGAAGCAGGCAAAGAAACAATCTTTTTAAAAGGAATATCCTAAGAGATTATAGGGGAGTTTTAGTTTTAGAAGCATGAGTATTATCCAAATAAGAGGTGCTTGTAAAAAAGACCTAGCTTTTGAGATGAGTGAGCATATGGACAATCCATATTGCTGGTTCATGTGGCAACTGATCGAAGTCAATTAAATAAGGGTGGCAACGGGACGGGACAGGTCGGGTCGGGTCGGGTCTGGTCCAGGTCCGGGTCCAGTCTAACCCGAACCCAAAAAATGTAGTGTGGGACTCGGACTTAGACCTGGACCCTATCGGACCTGACCCAAAAATTAAAATATTTATGTATTCAACTATATTTAAATATACATCATATATTGAGACCTGAAAACTATCATCGGACTCGGACCCAGACCCTAATAATGTTTGGGTCCAAGATTTGGACCCGGACCCGATCCGCCGGGTCCAATTTCTGGACCCCATACCCGGACCCCGATTGGGTCTACCCCTCGGGTCTTGGGTTGGTCCGGGTCCATTGCCATCCTTAGAAATAAATAAGGTTTTTCACTCATTTATTACTTTCTGTGAGTCCCAACCATATGAATTAGTTGTCTAATGTGGGATACCATCCATGTAATTTAGATTATTTATCCTAGTAGCAATGATGTATTAAATTATTTATCGTAGTATTAATGTTGTATTACACTACTCAGACTGAGGTTTTCGCAAGCAGAAAACTTGTTATTGTAATCTCAATCTTGTGGAAGTGGTCATTCTAGGGGGGCCCCATAATTGTTTAAACTTTGGTGATGGAAAGTAACTTCAGACGAGTAGTTTCTTCTTTTTAGTAATGCTGTTTCCTTTACTATCATGTGTAAAGAAGGTTTAAATTTACTTTTATCATTTCTTGCAAATGTATTCTGTTTTGCCTTTACCAACTAATGTCCTGACCGTTAATTCACAACTAGTTAATATATGTAAGCGATATTGCTGAGGATAATGGCTTTGCTGTTGAAAACTGTACTCCTTTTTATGTCCTCAGGATCAGTTCCATAGTTTCATGCTCCTAGAGGCAGAAAGGCGGGAGCTGAGATCAATAATAGAGAATAAATCACGTATACTGCTTGCACATTCGACATCAGGATACAAGTATGTTAGAAGCCTCATCTTGTAGTTATGTTCTGTAATTGAATATTTAGTTTTTCTGTGGAAGTAAATGCAAAGTCTCTTCATGGTTGAACCATATTGGCATTGACTTGGCTAAGAGCAATATTTGACCATCAGGTTTATATGATGGAACATGCTGCTGAATTCTAAATGGGGTGCACTAGTATTTGTAGCATGCAAACTGCAATTCCATAACTAGGTTTCTTTGCGGGTAATTTGGAGTTAAGAGGAAATATGAATCACTTGCCTGATTTATGTCTGTAATGTGGCCAACATTATAATTCTAACCAGTTTCCAGTACTCCAGGACTCTGCCACTGCTTGGGGCGAGTTGGCTTGGAAAGTCCTGAGTCAATTTGCTTTGTCCTGTCTTTAGAAAGACATAGTTTCTGAAACATATTTGCTGGAGGTTTTGAAGACTAGCACAAATTCAGGGAGGCTTGGTCAGACTTGGGTTGTATGAATCTCGCTCATCCAGAACTTTTCCTGTTTAGAGTAACTTGGGTGAGTCCAAGTCTGACTCACCTTGTTCTGAAACACTGATTATAGCTCTTGGTTAACTAATTGGAGCCATTAGAGTTAAACTGGATACATTGACTTTATTGTATTCCAAAAGCACATTTGTATCAAAAACATCGCTTTAAATGTCATGTTGAAGTGCAGTTGGATACCTTCTCCAGGAAGATTTACACTTCGCTTTAAATGTCATGTTGAAGTGCAGTTGGATATCTTCTCTAGGAAGATTTAGATTATTTTATTTAATACTTAATCTTTTTTGTTTAAGCGTTTCATGCATAATATGTTAGGGTGAGACGTAACTTTATACTATTGAAGTGTTTTCATGCATAATATGTTAGTGAGAAATTAAACTTTGATAGTCTTCACTTGGTAACCTGGCGTTGCGGGGTTCAGTGGTCTCTTTCCAAAAACTCCTGATGGATCATGTGTCCTCTTGGGGTTTGTGAGTCATCGTAGGTGGAGGCTTGACCACTTCTTGTTGGCATTTAGATCTCTTTGCCGATTAGTCATAAAGTTTGTGTCATTTTATATGATTCTCGTAGCCATTCGTAAGTCCTTTTTTTTTTTTTTAATGCCCTTAATTAGTTAATTTGGTTATGAAGGCGATAGGATACTATATTCTGCCTTTTGAGCCAAATTTCTAAAATTTGAAAGATGTGAGTCGGCAGAACTCATTTGTTTTTGTACCATCTACGAATCATGTCACTTCCCCTTTGGTTACTTTAGAATAATCATGACCCTTCGATGTAGCTAAACATCGATTCTTCTTCCCATCCGTTTGTCTTTTCTAGATTTATTTGTGAGGTTTCTCGTCTTGCCACGGGCCCTTCCTATTGTTTGTCCTTTTCACAAGCTTTACTGATGCTGTGAGGATTGTTTTCTTCCTTACTGATAGCAGGTTGTGGATGAGTATTTATAGTCTCTCTATAAGAATGAGACCTGGGACTTTGTTTAGGGTAGACTTCATCAACCATCAATTGGGTTTACGAGGTAAAGAATCAATCTGAGGGTACACATGTGGCTGCAAGGACCATCGTTTTATGTGAGTGTTTATTTTAAAGTGTAGAAATTTAAGGGAGAGTTTCTCAATATTTGTGAAGATCATCATATTTCGGATCATCATTGCTGGTCCTACTGTTTGACGTCAATATAGCAGTTTTTTGAGATAAAAGAATTTGGATTCATTTAAGGAGGAGTTAGAATCCATTTTTTCGCCAAATCCATGATATTCTTTTGATGTTCAACACTTCACCATTTGCCACCGTCCATTTGGCTCCTTGCGCATGGGCTCTATTGTGCAAAATACTGTTAATATGTGGCTTTTTGCATTCTATTCTAAAAGAGGTCTTGACCCTTTCCTATAGTGGAGCAATAAACTCCAACAGGGAGTGTGGTTCAGAGGGACCAAAAGATTATTGTGCAGAGGGCTCTAGATTGGAAAATGATGTTTGTCGAGACTCAGGGTAGGCTTAATGAGCTAGATTGGTCGAGTCATAAAACCCTAAGTACCCGGGCATATAGCACAACCAATGAGGGTTGTCCTTTGATGAGGTTGGAGTTGCTTAAGGTAGTGAGCCAAGGGATTGTGTGACCTTTGTGTGTGATGGTAGGCCTGAAGGGATGAGGGCCAAAGCCTCATCTTGAACCATCACACGAGATGTACATATAGTAGCCGTAATGGGAGAGCAAATCAGCATTAAAGGTGATACGTGTACATGTGCGAGAGATAACCTTCATATGCATCATAGAGTTGTGTGTGCACAGGTCTGTGTGACCTTGGATTGTCCTCAGGGGAAACTTGTAATCCATAAACTAGCATTGTATCTTGTCACCTATTGGCTGACTTTGGTAGCCCAATCATGAACCCCTGCGATGGTTTGTGGGTCATGGGAAATGCTGGGTCAGTTTGAGAAAATGAGTGTGAATTATAGTCCTCAATAGAAGATAGAGTGCTTCAGCAAAATTGATATTTACTTTGCTTCAGCAAAATTGATATTTACTCAACATCAAATTAATTTAGAATTAATTAATTTGATCTTAAATGATTTTTAGATTTATAGAATGAATTTTTATAAGCCTCTGGATATTTTACTTTCTCAAAATTGATTTATGAAGTGTCTAACATTGAATTTTCAGTATTTTAATATGTAGAGAAAAATAAAATAATTATCTTTTTCTATAAATCATTTTATTTATTTTATAAATTATAAAATATAAGGGGCCCCATCATGGGCTATGGGGCCCACAATAATTGCACATGTAGGAAGTACGTGTTTCCACATAAGGGCCCCATGAGAGGCCCATCCCTCAAAGTGGGGCATACTTCTTTCCTTATATTATGTCGAGGCCATCAAGGCACTCAATCAAAGTTGAAGCAAAATAAAGTGTTCTGGAAATTAAGGATATTTGATTTTCAAAGAAAGCATGTGTAAGAGAGAACATGGAAAGGAAGATATAATATATTTTTTATATTTTATTTATTTGATGGGATTGGGTTAAGGAAGCTAAAGGATAATGTTGTAGTACCTTCTTTGTAATCATGATGGCTGATTTAAGGATTGTAAGTCTAAGACCTCTCACCTTATAGGTTTCCTATGATCAATGGTTTGGATCTATTTTCTATAAGGATGGCTAACCCTAGAAAGCCCTAACCTTGATATGAGTTTATAAATAGCCTCTATGGGGGGTCTCAAATATCTACATCTTGAGCTCTCTCTCTCTCTCTCTCAAGGCTCCACACTCGCTCTCTTTAGATCTGGTTTTCTCATCTCTCTGTAAGCCTCGCACATCACTCAGAATACTTTTGAGAAGAAAAACAGGGGGCATGCCCCAAGCATAGTGCCAAGGATAGGCAAGCCCCATATTAGGTATTGAGACCTAGGCTACCATACTAACTATTGAGATCTAGTCTATCGTACTAGGTATTGAGACCTAGTTTTCCATACTGGTATTGAGAGCTAGCTCACCATACTAGCTATTAGATTACCATGCTTAGGCATTGAGGCCTAGTCTTGCTTCTAGTTTCAGCATTGCTCTCTTATTTAAAAGGGTTGATAGCTTATGGTCGCTTATCTGGCCACCCTTGTGGTCATCGAGGACAAAGGAGATGTCTCGGTGCCCCTCGTCGTTGAGAAGCTCCTGGAGGAATTTGCTGATGTGATGCCCCCAGAACTCCCAAAGTCCCTTCCTCCACGTAGGACTGTGGATCATAGGATCAAGCTCGAGCCAAGAGCTCGACCCCAACCTGTGCCCTATATTGTATGGCCCCATCAGAGCTAGCTGAGCTCCGCAAGCAACTAAATGAGCTTCTGGATGCTGGCATGATCCAGCCATCCAAGTCCCCCATTAGTGCCCTAGTCCTCTTCTAGAAGAAGCACGATGGCTCAGTAAGGATGTGCATGGACTATCACACACTAAACAAACTGACAATCAAGAATAGGTATACCCGTGATCAACGACTTGTTCGACTGCCTGGCCCAGGCCAGGGCATTCAGTAAGCTTGACCTTCGATCAGCCTATTGACAAGTGCGCATTTGCAGAAGGAGATAAAGAAAGATGACATGTGTAACCTGCTATAGGTCTTACGAGCTTCTTGTGATGCCATTCGGGCTAACTAATGCCCCGACAACCTTTTGTCATTTAATAAACAATGTATTAAGTGGGTATATCAATGAGTTTGTAGTCGTGTACTTAGATGTTATTGTCGTGTATAGCCAGACCTTAGATGCCCATGTTAAGCATCTTAGGCTGGTGCTGGAAAGACTAAGGGCTAACCGACTATATGTAAAGCTTGAAAAGTGTGTATTTGCCCAGGAGGAGAATATGTTCCTTGGGTACAAGGTGGGTAGGGGGAAAATTGAAATGGATGATCAAAAGGTGTGAGCCACAACTTAAGGCCCTCCATGTGCTACACTCCTTCTTAGGGCTAGCTAACTACTATTAACGCTTCACTGAGGGGTACTCAAAGAAGGTAGTGTCCCTGACTAACTTTCTTAGGTAGGGTGTCAAGTGGGAGTGAACAAAGGACTGTGAGCAGTCCTTCCAAAACCTAAAGAGAGCAATCACCAACAAACTGGTGTTGTGGCTTCCAGATTTCGACAAATCTTTTGAGGTGCAAATTGATGCATCAAATTACGCAATCGGTGGGGTGCTGATGCAAGGTGGCAACCCAGTGGCCTTCAAGAGTTAGAAGCTGGATAAGACTGAGCAGCAGTACTCAGTCCATGAGAAGGAGATAATCGCAGTGGTGCCTTGCCTAAGGGTGTGGCGGCATTACTTACTGGGGAGTAGGTTCGTTTTGCACATAGAAAATGTGGCCACGGTCTACTTCACCATGCAAAAGAAGTTGACCCCTAAGCAGACGCCATGGCAAGAGTTCCTGAAGGACTTTGACTTCACCCTGGAGTACAAACCATGGAAGACTAATGTGCTGACTAATGCACTCAATTGGATTACTGAGCACCTAGTGGTGGTTTCGACCGTCACCTGAGTGGAGGGCGACCTCCTAGCTCGCATTTGCGGGGAGGTCAAGAAAGACCCTATAACTCAGAAGTTGGTACAACTAGTCCAAGAGGGACCCACCTGGCGGTTTTAGCTAGAGGGTGGCACCCTTTATGCCAAAGGCTTGCACACTTACATGCCCAACACTGGTGGTCTAATGAGGGAGCTGTTGAGGGAGTGCTGTGATTCAACGGCAGCTGGCCATCAGGGCCAAGAGCAGACCTTGGGTCTATTATCCCACGGCTTTTATTGACCTAACATGGACCAGGAGGTTGAACACTACGTGAAGACCTGCCTTGTGTGCCAGCTAGATAGGACTGATCGGCATAGGTCTGTTGGCCTACTTGAGCCCCTCCCCATCCCTAAAGTTTCATGGGCAAGCCTGTCCATGTAGTTCATAAGGGGCTTACCCAAGGTGCATGGGATGAGCCAGATCATTGTTGTGATGGATCGGTTTTCAAAAATAAAAAAATACGCAACCTTCATTGCAGAGCACTGCAGTGCAGAGACTGCAACACAACTGTTCTTCACCCATGTGGTGAAATGGTGGGGTGTCCTGGAAGACATAGTGAGCAACCATGATGCTCGCTTCGCAGGAAGGTTCTGACTACTGTTTGACTTAATGGGGACTAAGTTAAACTTCTCCACTAGCAATCACCCATTGACTGATGGTTAAACTGAGAGGGTGAATGCAATACTGGAGGAATACCTACTCCATTATGTGACTGCCAACCATCATAATTGGGTCAGCCTAATTGACGTGGCCCAGTTTTGCTGCAACCTACATCAAAGCTCTTCCACAGGGAAGAGCAGCTTCGTGCTAGCCACGGGCTGACAGACCTTGGCGCCCAATGATGTGGCCCTGCAACAAGGTTAGTCCTAGTGCTCGGCAGCACTGCGGCTGGCTAAGCAAGGACTGAGCAGTTGGAGGAATCTCGTGGGTGCCTTGACCAAGCTGTCAAGCGCATGAAGTACGTCGATGCAGGACGGTGGCCCTTAGAGTTCCGAGTCACGGATTGGATGATGTTCAAACTCACTCCCCAAAATTAAAAGAAGATTAGTGCCAAAACAGCACACCGTATGGCTTGATCCAGCGGTATGATGGCCCATTTGAAGTAACCTGAAGGATAGGGAAGTTATACTATTAGTTCACCCTTCCCAATCGGTATTAAGGTTCCTCCAGTCTTCCATGTGAGCTTCTTGAAGCCATACCACAAGGATAAAGATTCAAGCAGGGTCCAAGCCCCACGAGCTCCACCAAACATAAGAACCCAGTTTGAACATAAGGTGAGGGTATATTGCCCCGATGGGTGCTGGTCCAAAGTAAGAAGAACCGAAGGGTGGAGTTCCTTGTCAAGTGGATGGGCTTGCTTAAAGAAGAAGCTAGTTGGGAGAAGGACGCTACGCTCTGGGAGTATGAAAGTTTGGTGCAAGAGATCTTGGCTAGCGTCAGGAATTGAAGGTGGGGGAGGCTTGTCAGGACTTCTGCTGGCCGCATGCACATTGATCAAGGATGAGGCTCACAATCCTCTCTTGGTGTGTCGCTGAGCTAGCTTGAGGACTCGCCTAGCCCTTCTACTACCTTGAGGCATTGCTCTGCAGACCTCACGCACTAGCCCGGTGCACAATCAAGCATCATCTGTGCATCGTGCCAAGTTATAGTACTTGGACGCTGGGTACGGATACACTTGGGATCGATGTGATTTAATCTTCCACTTCTTATTGAGGGGATGATGTGAGCCTCGGGTCAACTGGTGGGCAGCAGGCCTATATGCAACATCATGGTGCATAGGTGCAGGAGCCTGTGCACCACGGCCTGGCACAAGCTAAGTGTGGGCTGACTGTGGGCTTTATAGGCACCTATGAGCTGAGCAGGTTCCAGGTTCAAAATTCAAATGCACCTTGACTAAGCAACGTGGGTGAAACGACCAAGTTGTGGCATAACATCTAGGGACATGGACCCTAAAGATCGGCGACGGTTATGATGCATGGGTGTGATGATGCATTGATAGGCCTCACCCTAGGACGTGGCTGAGACTGGCAGCCTCATGCGTAACCGCTCAGGATGTGGGCATCCTGGCTGCTTGCTAGCTGCCCATGACTAGGCCCTAGGCTGTGGTTGGCCACCACCTGTATACAGATTGAAATTTGTAAAACGACTGTAAACGAGGCTTGTATAAGCCCTTGGCTCAGACCCTTGAGGGAGTAGCTGTGGTAGCATACGAAGCAAGTGTATAATTAAATAAAACGGGCCACGACCCTTAGACCTTTATCTTTGTGCTTGGTGTGAGTGTGTGTGCATAAGTCCTTTAGACAGTGTGAGTGTGGTGAGGCTGAACTTGACCCTTAGCAGCTTGGTTAAGGGTCAAGGCCGCATGGTGTTAAGTTAAAGACTAGGCCCTTGAACGCTCCGAAAAATGTATTGTCAGATTTAATCAATTAAAAAAACAAGGTTTTATGAAACACAAGACTCCAAGTGAACAACCAGAGGACAACACATTCGGGGCCAAATTTGCCCTGCATTCCTCATCATAGAAACATAGGTTTTTATATCATATATTGGGAACGGACAAGTTCCAGAGGTTTAATCCTCTGTTACAATTTACATTAGCTTGACTTAGGCCGAATACCCTTGATTCGGGCTTTGAAACCTATACATTCAATTCTAGGAAAGAAAATATGTAGTCAGACATAAATAAAAAAAATACCAAGGGTATATGGGCCCGTATAAATGAGCTTAAACACAGGGGAACTGTGGTATGACTTGTTTTTCTTCGAGATCGAGCTTCAAGTGGGCCTGGAAAACTATAATATCTCTCCCTATATCAGATATGGCTTAGGAAACAGTCATAGAAGGGACTGGTTCTGGTGATACAGCCACTCTTTATCTCTCTCCCACACTATCACGTTGATTCAATCCTCTCAATTTAAAGGAATCAAACCCCCCTCTTCATCAAGGAGGAGGTATATATAGATTTGTCAACTCTTAACCACAAAATCTTCAATCCTTATCCGTCTATTGATCTGCATTCTCAAAATTACGGTGTGATAAACTCGAAAAGTGCGATCCTCGTATCTTTTGATCGTACTTCTTCATCCGGTCTTTAAATTGGTAATTATGTATTTCAAATCCTCGTACAAGTGTCTACTGAGGATAATCACACGTCATAGTCAATGCTCATCTTCAATTTGAATTCACAGATCCCAGATTCAACGGAGTCATCACGTGAGAAAAATTAGGGATTCTGTTATCTCTTATCAAGTGTAAGTTAAGCTTTTGTAGTATAGCCTTGACATGTCTTCGTATTTCTTCAACCGCTTTCAAATGGTAGATCCATTGGTTATGAAATTTAGAGGGATGAAAGAGGACTTAGAGATAAACACAATGGTCCAAATCTCACTTCAAATGGATCACGGATGAGAAAGATTTCGACCATCAAAGTTAATATATTTCTGCTGGAAATTGTGTCAGTAGAACCAATATAATACTCGTAGATTGCGGGTGCAACCTCTTCTCAATGAAAAATCCTTTGAATGTGAAATTTGGTGAGCTGAAAGAGGACTCAAATACGAACACAATGGTCCAAATCTCACTTCAAATGGATCACGGATGAGAGAGATCTCTTCCGTTAAGTTAACCTATTTCTGCTGGAAATTACATCAGCAATACCAGTGGATTGCGGGTACAACCGCTTGCAAATGACAAATCTTTTGAACATGAAATTTGTTTAGATGAGAGACGACTCAAAGATGAAAACAATGGTCCAAGTCTTGCCTCAAATGGATGTCAGATGAGAGAGATATGGTCCGTTCAAGTTACTGTGTTTCTACTGGAAACAACATCAGCATAACCAGTGGATTGCAGATGCAATCGCTTCCAATGTACAATTCAATCAATGCTGCACCTTTTAAGGGTGATAGAGCATTGAGTCGTGCATCCAATGGTCTTGGTCCCTTCAGAAAATTCGTCATATTGAGAGAGAACTATTAATTTTGGTGACTGGGTGTCATACTGTCTGTAACGCACAGGGGATAGAGATTTTAAGGCTCCAACTGTCGGGCATACGGATGATGGGTTAAGCCACCTTCGCTTGATATGAAACTTCAGGGAGAGGGTTATAATGACTCAAACATGGGTCCCTGAGAGTCTCAACTTGATTTCGAAAAAATCAAGTTTTGAGGTATCTGTTAAGGAATATTTTAATTGACGATGGATATGGACATGGGTTAAGCCAAGTCCAAGTATTGCCCAAGTTATATCACTCCTGGACTTTAAGGCATATGAGGCCTTCACATGTATATCTTCAGGGATTTACCTCAATATATTAACATATGGTGAGGTTTCCCTTGTACTCCGTCTGTTAAAACCCTATAGTCTTAACTAACGGGTTAAAAGAGTCATATCATATGTCACCCAAAAGTCCTACCATAACCAGTGGACTGGCATCCATGTTATATGGGAGTATATGTATCCCAAAGTTTCATCTCAAATTGAAATCTCTCCATTATCTCTTGTCATAGACCGTAAGTTACGATGCACATGTGTAACTAACAATAGATTTAAGAAAATATGTATATCAAACCACATCAAGTTCCTCCACATATGATATAGATAGGCATATAAGGCCTTAAGAGTATATGTATCTTAGAACTTGTCTCAAAATGAGATGGCTTCCATATCTTCTATCATCAACTGTAAGTTAAACTTGAACATGCTTAACTAACGAACTATTGGTATCATATCTTTCATTGGATGTAAGTCAGTATATATAGGGGTTGACTGACAAGACAGGGTTCCGAAGGCATATTGGGGCCTTCATAACATGAATCCTGAGCATATCATATTTTTCATGTCATATCTTCATATCATGGGGCCGTCACTTGGTGTCATGGTAAAAGGTTTGGGTAGCTAACGCAAGAGCGCGGGTTCGAGTCTTGAGACTGGCCACTTTGTGCATAAGCCAAAGGTTAGGATCGTTTCCAGATCACCCCTCCCGGGACTCTGCTTAGGCGGGACAAGCATCGAATTACGACTCTTTATCTTCATATCATGGGGCATATCTGAGCAGGTGTTATCAAGAATCGTGCTCATATTTTATCGATCGTTTGTTAAGACAGTTATCAAGCGTGCGTTAGAAACTCTGCTTTATATTGACATCTTCAATCTATCAAGCATTCGTTAGAACACCCTTAGTCTTATATTAGGATTAAGAAACATGTTTATTAGCGAAGATATATCTTCAAAGGTTAAGCTTGTCGAACTTATATACCTTCTATCCAGCATTTGTTAAGATAGCTTATCCAGCGTTCGTTAACTCACGCTTTTATTAATACCTCTATCAAGCATCGGTTGGAGTATATTAGCCTCATATGTGACTAAAAACACACCCAACAGCCCTATGACACATACTAAGCATTGAGGTCTAGTCTTTCATATTAGGTATTGAGACCTAGCTCACCATACTAGGTATTGTGTGTCATGCTCCCAAGATCAAGTTTATGCAATTTTGTTTGTGCAATAAAGAGTTGTTAAAATAGCAGCAAGTGAGAGCCCTTGGATTCTTTGTGTTTTTTTTATTGTTTATCAAAATGTATTTAGACATTTTTAAGTAATCTGGGAGGTGAAAATAAAGAAAAGAAAGAAAAAATTAAATCGGTATACACTTGCCTAGATTACATAGGCCAACTTTCATGTAATATATGAAGTAGATTTATCTAGGCGCTCATACATAAAGATATGAATAAATTAGGTTGGGCCAAAACAAAAAACAATTGTGTCATGCTAGGAATAAATTTTTAAAAACTAGAATGTCCAACAATTTCTCTTGGGTTGTTTCTCTCCATCCTTTTTTGCTAATGATCTCTTCCGCAATTCAAGAGTCTTTGACAACAAGGAAAGTAGCTTGAGGCCTCAAAAGGCAAGTTTAGTGTCGTAATCACCATTTGGGCCATAAACCGGAAGGATTTCCTATCTGGTCCATGTTAGATTTTGCTTAAAAGTGGGGGCCTTCCCCAAACTACTAGCCGTATGGTGATTAGAGCCAACCTATAGCTGCCTTTGGCTCCTAGTGCAATCAAGCGGAACTTTGATTGTTGTCCTATAGGTAACCCAGGTCCTGTGGGCCTCAGGGGGACTTTAGATCTCATGCTCACTATTTCATACTACCCTATTGAGGCCCCATCGACACAGCAAACTCAACCAAGGCAGGCTGTATCTTTGTTGGAGGGCAACTTTTCAGTTCCAATAGGGGCTACTGTTCTTTGAGTGCATGGGGTCACATTGAATGTTATTAGATAGGCCTAAAGAGAGCTTCCCTGCCCTTGGCAACTAGAATACTTGTTTGATCAAATGTTTGAGATTTACGGTGCTTTACTAGTTTCTGTCAAACATGTGCGGCACGAGGCAAACATTGCTGCAAATACATTAGGAAAGGAGGGTGTAGCAGCCAGCATTTTTTTGTCTTTAGGGCTCAGCCCTAAATAGGAATTTTTTGTATAATTCATTGTACACATCAATTTTTTGATACATGTCCATTTTTTAACATATACTGCTGTAATGCATCGATGTAGATTCTTTTACTATATTATTAATGCATAGTCAAATTTCCTTGTTCTTTAAATATATTATTAATACATAATCAAACTTCCTTGAATAAAATAAATGTTTTACAATTTTTTATGATGAAGAGATTAACATCCTTTTGTCACTCCATTTGTTTTCTGTTGATTAACAGGCACAGTTTAAAGGAAGTTCTAGACGCTCCAAATGTCATGGCTTTAATAAAAGATACAAAGGCTTCTCAGGAGGTATTGCAGTCCATACATATTCATTGGTCATTCTGTATATTCAACTTATACTAAATATTTTTATTTTTATGGTCATTTTTATTATTTGTGTTCAGGATTGTCCTTTAGATCCTAAATGATTTATTGTTTTTTTCAAAATTCAAGGTTCAGGTGCTCAAAGACTTCTTCGACATGCTTTCAAATGTAAGGTTGTAAACTCCAGTTGATCTTTTGAGGTGTATTTGTTAATTGTAAAATTGTTGTATGATTTCCTGTCTAATGTGCTTTTGCATCTTTAAAATGGAAACTAAAATTGTTCATTTATTGTCGGCATTAGTGAGTGAATGACTATGCGCCTTATTTGTCCCCTCGTGTCGTCCTTAGCCTAAATGCTCTCTACATGATTTGGCTATATAAATGAATTCACATGAGTGATTCCAACATCAATATCTGATTCATGAAAAATATCCAGGAGACAATATTTCTACATCTATATTTCATTTTATTGAATTGTGATTTATTATAACGCCCTCTTGGATGTTCTTTTTTATTTTTTGATGATGATTGATAAAGTATAGAACCATAAAAAGAAAATTCCATGATTTGATTGATTAACCAAACTAAAATATAAATAACTCGAACCTTCAATATCTCATGCAACTAGAAATGTAACAATCATCCCTTTTCAAGCATTACCACACCCATTAAGCCCTTCACACTCAGTTTCCCATGCCTATCTTCCAACCTTGCTGGCAGGTCTCTCTTTAGGTGTGCTTTTGTCATTCATATACTCGTTCTAGTCTTTAACCTCATCTATGTCAGAGACAAACCTTGAGCCTGGATGCGGCTCCCCACCACTTCAAAAGAGTTTCCCTACAAGACTAAACTGATATCCTTGTTTACAAAAGAAATTTATTTGTAATGATGTTACCTTTTATTGAAAATACTCGTCTTTTTTTTTTTTTTCCAAAAGATGGTCTTTCTTTTGTCCTGCTTCGAAGGAAGCCTCAAAGTGCTCATCTTGTATAGTTCATCTTCTTATTTCTATCGATACTTCTTCCCCTCAGTTAACTGGCCCTGCATGACTATTACTTTTACACACCATGATGTCCGTTAGGAGCAGCCCATAAAGGATTACACGAGAGGAAAGTGAAGGATGGACACCCTCCACCGTTTCAGCTAACCTTTCAATCTGTGAAGGTGCATATCACCATCTGTAAAGGTATAATGTCATGTACTTGACATTGTATTGCTCATTTTATTACCTCTATAAATTTGTCTCCATCCTATCGAAGTTTTTCTTTAGCTCTTTCAACCATTTCTATCCTTAATTCTTATCAAGAGGTACTTTCTAGCCGGGTGGAAGAAAGCGATGGAAGAGGACATTGATGCACTCAACTTGAATGATACAAGTGAGTTCACTGAGGTACCAGTTGGAAGGACTGTTGGGTGTTGTTGGGTTATGTAATAAAATATCAGCTTGATGGCACTGTCGAGAGATTAAAAGGCGGATTGGTTGCCAAATGATAAAATTGAGCCTTTGGCATTGATTGCAATTTTTGCTCCTGTTGCAAAATTTAATTCAGTTTGATATGAAAAATTCGTTCCTCGATGTTGATTTACAAGAGGTGTATATGGGGCAATCAGCTGAGTTTGTTGTGTAGGGGAGTCTAACAAGGTATATTACTTGAAGAAAGTGATTTATATTTTTAAAGTAGTTCCCATGTGCATGGTTTGAGAAATTTAGCGAGATTGTTGTGGCCGATGGATTTCGACGCAGCTATGCAGATCATTCGATATTTATTTGGAAACAAGACTCTAGGATAATTGATTTAGTATATGGCGATGATATTTTCATTATAGGCAACGATCGGGAAGGAATCATTCATTTGAAGAGACATCTAAAAACAATATGTTCAGACAAAGGATTTGGGTCAGCTAAGGTACTTTCTAGGAATTAAAGTAGCCAGATCAAAGCATAACACTAGCTTGTTTCAAAGAAATTATGTGACTGAATTGTTGATAGAAACTAGAATGTTAGGTGCTAAACTTGTCGATACTCATATGGATTCAAATACAAAATTATTGGATGATAAGGGGGAGTTGTTTGATAATCAATGCAATAAAATGGGAATAGAGAAGGTGAAAAAGATGCCTTCAAACTAGCAAAAATGAGAGAGGAAGTGTAGGGTCAGACCATATGAAATGCATTAAAAGTGAGGATCAGGTCTTGGCGAAGGATGATGATATCAATGAATGATGGAGAGTTTATTTTAAAAAATTGTTTAATGACGAGCCTTGAACCTTTGGCATAAATGAAGGTAGGGGTCATAAATACATTCGCAGGATTATGATATCTGAAGTGAAAGAAGCTTCGAGGAGGATGAAGATAAGAAAGGCTTCAAGACCATATTGTATTGCGATAAAGGTTTGGAAGTGCATGGCGGAGATTGGGATATGTTGGCTGACCAAGTTGTTCAACAAGACATTGGGAACAAAGAAAGTGCCAGACGAATGAAGAAAAAGAACTGTGCATTTACAAGAGCAAAGTAGACATACATAATTGTGTGAACTATCAAGTGATCAAAATTATAAGCTACACTACGAAGCTGTGGGAGAGAGTGATTGAGCAATGCATAAGGTATGAAACAAGTGTATTAGAAAATTAATTCGATTTTATGCTAGGGAGGTCAACAATTGAAGCCATTTTTCTACTTAGGCAACTGATGGAGAAGTTCAGGGAGAAGAAAAAAGATCTCCATGTGATCTTTATTAATTTATAGAAATGGTCCAAAAAACAAGGGGAAATGTTCAAGGGTGCCTGGTTTGCTAGGCGGGCTTCCCGATTTTTGGGCAGCCTAGGTTGAAGAAGTGGGCAGCCATGGGAATATGAACATACGACATTACGAATTTAAGACTATTAGACTATTCCGTTTGGCAATAAATATGAGTAAATGACAATAACACATTAACACATCATAAAATATTAAAAATCCCATAATCCAAAGTTTCAAACCATTGTAATAGACTACTAGAACAACCAAAAATATAATATCATAGTAATAAAAGCACAATCCATAATCCATACTTCATAAACCATTCTCTATGCTCCACAGTCCATGCGATTCTATAATCCATAGTTCCATACAATGGTGTAAGCATTCACATAAGGATAGAAAATATGAAAAAGAAAATATGCACTCGAAGACTCACGAGTCAAGAGTCTTCAGTCATCATCAGAAAAGTGGGGTAAGCCTCATCATATGCATCGCAGTCGAGTCCATCATAATTAGAGCCATCTCCTGCTTTAATATAATGCTTGTCCCCCTACATTTCTTCTGAATATGCTCTTCCTCCTCTTCTTTTGCCGCCCTTCCCATTGCTTTGTGAAGATGATCTAGAGGCCCTAGGAGTGTTTGCTGCTCTACTTGATGTGCTTGTCACCCTTTTCTTACTTTTTGTGTTCTACCAAACTCAAATATTGCTTAATCACCTACCTGATTTCTTCAGGAACATTCTTACAAGGGGCAACTTGCCCCCTAATATCGGCAAGGTATTTCTTGAACAGGTAAATACCCCCATTAGTATCCTTTCTACAATAATTACACCTTATACAATTTTTTCCATTCGGATTTGGGTAAAGAACCTGGAAAAGACATTTCTGTATAGCAAGAGTTATTTTCTTATTTTCTTGGTTTTGCCTTCAAATATTATCTAATCTCATCCCTAATAGCTTCAAGAACCTTTTTACAATAGAACATTCCCTTTAATACTGGCAAGGTGTTTGTTGAACCAGTTTATAGCCCCCATTGGTATCTTTTTCACAAAAATTATATCATATACAATTTTTATCATTTGGATTCAGGTTACAAGTATACTCCTAACTCGGATCACCACTTTTAGAAGAACCAAAAGAAGACTTATTCAAATGAAAAGGCTCCTTTTGTCTTTTTTGTGTTTTACCGAACTCAAATATTACTTAATCTCCTCCCTAATAGCTTCCTGAACCTTTTTACAAGGGGCAGCATTCTCCCTAATACTGGCAAGGTAGTTTTTGAACCGGTTTATGCCCCCATGGGTATCTTTTTCTCAATAGTTACATCTTATACAATTTTTTTTTATTTGGATTTGGGTGAAAAGCATGCTTCCAATCCGGATCATCACTTCTAAAAGAGCCCAAGGACGACATTGAAATAACAAATAAAATCTCAACTATGAAGATTCTTAACTAACCTTTTTGTTTGATTTTCAATCGTCAATGTTTGATATGTTTCTTAATCTCAAATGCTTCCTAAAAACCCTTTAATAAGCTTAGAAAATCTACAAAACCAAATCCAAATTAAAAGGATGATGTTTGAATCGATTTTTCAAAATTTTGAAATACCAAATTCGATCTTATAGAAATGCAAAAATGTGTGTTTATGTTTTTTTTTCCTTTTTTTTCAAGTTTTTTTCACTCCAAAAGGTATCGAAAGGGGTTTAGGTCACATAAGAACCTAACCAACCCCCTTTCCCCCATATTTGGAAGGAAAAAGTTTCATGCCCATCCCCCCTTGGCACACCTAGGTAGGCCACTCTTTGAAACAAGCTACCTAGATGAATGGAGAAAAAGTACTGTGGTACCTATTTACAAGAACAAAGGAGGCATAAGGAGCTATGGAAGAGAGTGATTGAGCAATGATCAAGACATGAAATGAGTATATCAAAAAATCAATTTGGTTTTATGCCAGCGAGGTGGGATCATTTTCCTACTTAGGTAATTGTTTGAGATGTTTAGGGAAAGGGAAAAAGAACTCCATGTGGTCTTTATTGATTTAGAGAAAGCTTATGATAGGGTACCGAGAGATTTAATTTGGTGGGTGTTAGAAAAGAATGGAGCCTCCAGATGCTATATTGACATGGTGAGAGATATGTTTAATGGAGCGCTTACTAGGTTGTTGACAACTAGTGGAGAGACAGGTGAGTTTTCAGTGACATTAGGCCTAAATCAGGGATTAGCGTTGAGCTAATATCTTTTTGTTTTAATATGGACTTGTTAACTAGGTACATACAAGATGGGATACTATGGTATATATTATTCGTGGTTGACATAGTTTTGATCAATGAGACTAGAAGCAGCATCAACGCAAAGTTAGAACCTTGGAGAGATTCTACATAATCTAAAGGTTTTAAAATTGGGTGCGGTTTGTATAGAGCCTAGGCTCTAAACAATCAAATTAGAGCCTACCTTCAAAGTCTTTGTGATAGACTTAAAATATATTTTCATCTTTATTTATAAAGTTTAAAGATTAAAAAATAGTGTAGATCGACAGATTTATAAAAACTTGAAAATCTTGAAATTTGACTATTCAAAAATGCGTTACAAAATACAATATTTCCAAAATTTGAAATCTTTTTTTTCTCATATCCATGCATATTGATGCCGAGATGATCAATTTGAGGATATTTGGGCATCAAAGCAACCTCTTCTAGTGAAATTTTTGAGGTAGGCTCTTATTTGATTGTTTAGAGCCTTGGCTCTGTATAAACTTTTCCCTTTAAAATTAGCTTGACTAATATAAAATATATGGAATGCAAGTATAGTAATAATAAGAGTAGAAACGAGGAAGTAGTTAAGATTAATGGCTAAGAATTATCTAAAAGAGGGTATATTTAATATATTTTTTTTGAAACTGTTAACAATAATATTTTCGATATCTTGGGTCGATAATTCAGGAAAATGGAGATTGAAGAAGATATTGTACATAGAGTTAGAGCTAGATGGGTGAAGCGGATATATGATTCCGGGGTTTTATGTGGTCATCACTTATACCAATGAAGCTGAAGAGAAAGTTCTATAGGACAACTGTGAGACTAGCTTTGCTTTATGGGATGGAATGTTGGCAGCCAAGAAACAACATACCTATAGGATTAGTGTAGTTGAGATGATGATGTTGGGATGGATGAGTAACATGATAAAAAAAGATAGAATTCAAAATGATTTCATCTGAGGGAACTGAGGTGTGGCTTCAATGAGTGATAAGATGAGGGAAAATAGACTTTGGTTGACTGGCCATGTGCAACACAGACCCAATATAGCACCAGTTAGGAGGTATGATTTGGCTCAAGGGAAAGACTCTAAAAGAGCAAGGGAAAGGCCCAAAAGGACATGGATGGAAATAGTGAGAAAAGATATGGGGACTTATGATCTTACCATGAGTATGGCCTTTGATAGAGCAAAATGGCAGAGTAAGATTCATGTAGTCGACCCCAAATAGTTGGGATAAAGCTCTGATGATGATGATGGTGATGAAAGGGGAGTTGTTTGAGGATCTAGGAATGTACAAAAGATGGTAGGAAGGCTGATTTATTTGACCATCACTTGGTTTGATATTGTTTGTAGTAAGTATAGTGAGTTGGATTATGTACTTTCCCATGATTCCCTACAGGGATATTTTTCATAGAATTTTGTGGTATTTGAAGGGAGACCCCAGTCGAGATCTAGTTTACAAGTCAAATAATAATTTGATCATTGATTTACTTAGATGATGATTGAGAAGGTGCTTCATGTGACAGGCAGTTTACCACATGCTATTCTACATTTATTGGTTGAAATCTGGTTCTATAAGGAAGTAAGAAACAATTGTAGTGGCTAGATCTAGTGCAGAGGATGAATATAAAGCAATGTCATATACTATATGTGAATTGATGTGGCTGAAGACAATGATGCAGGAGATGGGGTTTATTATTGTTGAGTATATGAAGTGCTAGCAATCCAGTGTTTTCATGAGAACTAAGTTTATTGAAGTTGACTATCACTTTATTTGGGAGAAGAATACTAGTAAGTAGGTATCTACTGTGTATGTGAAATCTAAGGATTAGTGGCTGACATCTTCATCAAGACCCTTAGGCTTAATATGTTCCAAACAATTTGTTCTAAGTTGGGCATGGGTGATGTTCATGCTCTAGCTTGAGGGGGAGTGTCAGAAGTCCTTATCTTTATTTGTTTGTTGTTTAAGTTATTAGGACCTATATGTCCTATTTCTAGTTTGTATGTACAATATTGCCATTTTTCATATTTCAAATAATATAAAAGAAGATATGAGAGGCGTATGAGGTCTGTTGGACTCTCACGTCACTCTCTCTCTCTCTCTCTCCCCCATCTTTGATGGAACAACTAGAAATCATGTCCAAGTCTGTTAAGGGAACCTCAACTATGATGGATTGCAACAACAACTAATAATTCTTTCCTTTTTTTCACTAGAATTTGACTCTCAAGCACCTTTTCTCGGCAAATCCCATTCTTTCTCTTACTGGTGGGTTTAAATTGTTAGGAGTTGTCTACGTGTTTTTTTATATGCTTGTTTTCTATAAGACTATTTGTTTGGTACAACAAAGTCATAATTGCGCCTAGCAGTCAGATGTCAAATTGGTTCTTTGCACAAAGTTTGAGCAAAATGTAATCAGGCTTTGAGCAAGGTCAATGGTACGCCGGCTGATTTAACATGTGATGGCTAGAGGTGCTTGTGACCTTCTACTGAAGATAAATAGCCTTATCTTGTACTTTCTCATTTTGTGTTTGTTGCCTTATTGGGGTGTATTTGAATCTTGTATTGTCCATTCTGACGATAAACAAAATCTCAAAACCCACCCCAGTTAATGGTTTTTAAGTTGATTCACTTCTTACTTTTCTATCGTTATGCTCTCTCTCCCCTCACTCTCCTCCAAATTTCGGGTACTCAACAAAAGGAATTTTCTAAAAGAAAGGGGTAAAAAGGCCTCTTATACACCATAAGATGGTATATTTAAATTACATAAGATCATTACCCCCATATATATATATATATAGGAAAAAGTTTATATAAAGATGCAACCTTATAATGTAGAACTACGGATGAACCTCAAAAATCCATCGGAAAAGGTAGTTTTAATGTTGAAAAACCCTTTCATCTCGACATCGAGATGTATGACCATGAAAAATAAAAAGATTTTAAGTTTCAAAAATAGTGCATTTTACAACATATTATCTACACCATCCATTTTCAAGATTTTCATATGTTTATAGATTTAGTTGATTTTAACCATTTTTGAAATTTAAAATTTTATAATTAGATATAAGAATAGATTTTGCGACAATCCTAAGAACATTTTATGTCAAAATTATATACCATGTTAAAATTTGAAGGTGCACCTTACCTCTACAGCTACAGATGCATCTGTATGCCAACTGCACCCCATATATATATATATATATATATATATATATATCTACTACGTACTACTACGTACGTAGTAAGGTAAGTAAGTTTAACGTACCGTAACCGGACCCGTACGTACGTTAGTAACTTACGTACTACTA
>NW_006499751.1:4360883-4510418 GCF_000471905.2 Amborella trichopoda | reverse complement strand
CCACTAGCTGAAGGAATAGTTTAAGTCCAACGGCCTATATTGAATATACTCTAATCTGATGGTCATGATTGTATTTCGTATTTGAATTTTAATATCTTTTTTACAAATCCAAATCACTTGAAATTTAGAGCATCCGCTCTTCTCATCAAGCTGCACCTAATAAAAATGTTGAGAACTTTATTCACAAAAAATAAGTGAATCAAAATACCCTTGTAACTTTCAGGGGTATTTTTTTTTTTGGAAATTGTTTTTTTTAATATTTTTATTAGGTTTTCTTATTTTTCAAGAGTAAATGCTCAAAATTTAAATTGAATTTGTAAAAAAAATATTAAAATTCAAATACAAAATGCAATCATGACCGTTGGATCGACCTAGATTTGATCTGGCCGTTGAGTGTTTATTGTAGTTGTCAGCTAGCGGGTTGACCTTGCATCAGATATGGTTTGATAATTTTGTTTCCAAAGTTGCTTAGTGATTTTGAGTTGTATCATCACTTGATTAATGAGGAACTCAAAGTCTTTCACTGGATTTCCTTTTGTCTCTCTTATGTTATAATTTTATGAATCTACATGTGCACCTATGTCGAAGTTGATTGTATCTATTCACGGGGGTTTTGCCTGTGTGATATAGCCATAATTTGTTTAAATACCTCATGGTTGCCTTTCATGTTCTGGCATTTCATTATCTTTGTGAACATGGTTTTAAAAATATCAGTATTTTTCATTACCTAATTCTGAGACAATCTTGTTGGCCAATCATGATGTTTTTGAGCCTGAACTGAACAGACATCTATCTGAACTGCACATTCTTCTTCATACTACATTTTAAATCTTTTTTTCCCATAGATAGTTTAATGTGGAATTCAAAACTTTGGACATTGTGCTGCTGCTTGAATGCCCTAACCTTTGAACTGGGAGCTCTAATCTCCCTACATGGGAGTAAATTAGCATAACTTGCTTTGGTGTAAACCTAAACTTCTTGGCCCTGCTCATGCAAACTGGGTCTTTGCTTATGTTTTTTTTGGTTAGATATGTTCCTTTTTAGGCATTTACTGTTGTTAGAGTTTGGATGTTTTGATATCGATGAGTTAAAAGCATAACTTTGGTGCTAGACTACCTAACAAGAGGCGTACTATGGATTATATTTTTTTGGATGAATCAATGTTGATGTTAGGCCCCTACCTATGCACTGTGGATTATATACCACATCTAAAATTTACTCAACTTTCTAGGATCCTGCTCGGGCATGCTATGGACCCAAGCATGTTGAGGTTGCCCATGAAAGATTGGCTGTTCAAACTCTTCTAATAACTGATGACTTATTCAGGTAATTCATTCGACCTTTACTTTTGATCATAATGTATTGAATGTCATCTTTTTTTCTTTTAGAGTGTTAGTGAGAATGGAGGCCGTAACCTTTAATTGGGGCTCAGGTGGCACTCCCACCACAACCCCAGCCCCATTATCTTGGATGCCATCGTTTTTCTTTTTTTGTTTCCATAAATTGTGTCTATATGACAAAAAATTCTATATTTAAAAATTTACTCAATTTGGTTTTCCAATCATGGATCCTCTACTGTTGCCTTGAGGCAAAGTGACACTAATTATTGCCGTATTATTCTCCTTGGCTTCTGGAGTGTGCCTTGGTGGAATGGTGCCTGCTTAGGGTTGGAGCACCTGGCCGTGGATTGTACAATTTGCTATAAATGTTTTTTAATACTACTGAAGACAAAACTATTGTATGTAGTATTATAATCAAATATATATTACACACACACAAATTTATCAAATATATATTAGACACGTATATATATATTAAACTAGAAATCTAATATACTAAACAAATCGTATGCAGTATTTATATTATGTAAAATGTGAAATTCATATATGTCTTGCTTAATGACACAAAACACCCTTACCTAAAAATGCTTGCATTACCTGGGTGTGGAATGTTAGAAAAAACATTTGGTGTGCATATGCATGTTTACAATCAGAGGTTGATGGCTTACTATTTATGGACGCACCTTTCCATTGTATATCCTGCTACTAATGCTTGTTATACAGTGCCCGTGCCCTAATTGTAAATGGCACCATGTTGACAATGTCTCTGGGCCAAGTTTTTATATTTTCCTTCAGTAAATTATGTGAGGGTATAGAATATGTTGCCCGTCCTTTGTATGTGGAATGTGCATATGTACATTGAGATACCTCGCATAGATTTGTTTCTTTCTGGTGGGGTTTATTCGTTGTAGCTGCAGCATGATAATGGGGTACACAAAGATTTATGCAGGTAGTTGATTTCGTGCAGGAGAAAGTCTATATATTTTTGAGTAATTGTCCTAGCAGTTATCAAGTTATTTGGGTTATGCATAAAATCAAGTGTTCAGAGTGCGTGGTGTTCAATCTCTTCCTAATGATCCTATCATGATTGGATGTAATTTCAGAAATTCTGATATTCCAACAAGGCAGAAATATGTTAACTTGATTGATTCTGTGAAGGAGACTGGGGGCACGGCTCACATATTCTCTACCATGCATATTTCTGGCGAACGTAAGAGCCATATATGACATATCTCTTAATGGTTTTTCTCCCATTGTTTGAATAAGTTATGGTGTTTATCTTACATATTGGTGAGTTGCAGAATTGGCACAACTATCTGGTGTAGCTGCTATTTTACGTTTTCCATTGCCAGACTTGGAGGACATGGAGATGTAGTGGAGATTGGAGTGACAATCAGGCCTATGAACCAGACAAGAACCACTGGGTCAGGTTCGTGGTGAACGTAAGAGTCATATATGTCATCTCTTAATGGTTTTTCTCCCTTTGTTTAAATAAGTTATGGCGTTTATGTTACTTATTTGTAAGAACTGGCACAACTATCTGGTGTAGCTGCTATTTTACATTTTCCATTGCCAGACTTGGAGGACATAGAGATGTAATGGAGACTGGAGTGACAATCAAGCCTATTAACCCGACAATAACTACTGGGTCAGGTTTGGGTTCATAACCCTGGATGCAGACTTTCCTGGGTCCGGTCTGAGCTCAAGGGGATTCAAGGTGGGTCCTATTGTCCTAATATTTATGGGGTTATAGCATGTGTATAACTATATATATTCAATATTTGTTGAAGATAAGTTTTACTTTTCTTTTTTGTTTTGGCAAATAAGATCACGTTTACTTTTCTATTACTTAATTAAAGTTTGGTTCGTGGAACACTACCCTTGCGTTTTCAAGACTTCTGATATATATATTCTTGATTGTTACTTTGTAATTTGGTCTTTTTTTAGGGGTGGTGGTGTAATGTTTGAAAAGTGATGTTGGGGAGAGAGAGGGTGATGGCTTTTAAATTTGGTGGGTCTACATTAATATCTCAAGTAGTCTTCCATTATTTATGACAGACAGATGTTGTGACGGAATAATATATACCTTATTTGGTGTTCATTCAAAACCAGGCGATTGTGTATATTTTAAGGGTGCAGTTGGCATCGGATGCATCCGTAGCTGTAGAGGTAGGTAAGGTGCACCCTTAAATTTTATCATGGTATATAATTTTGATGTAAAATGTTCTTTTAGGATTATCTCAAAATCTATTTTATATCTAATTATAAAACTTTAAATTTTAAAAATGGTTAAAATCAAGTAGATCAAAAACATATGAAAATCTTGAAAATGGACGGTGTTGATAATATGTTGTAAAATGTACTATTTTTTATGTTTAAAATCTTTTTATTTTTCATGGTCATACATCTCGATGATCAATCAAAGGGTTTTTCAACATTAAAACTACCATTTCTGATAGATTTTTTAGGTGCATCCATAGTTCTACATTATACGGTTGCATCCTTATATAAACGTTTTCCATATTTTAATATGTATCAAATATTTTACATTGGTGCAAATGCTTACCCCCCATCAGTGTTTCAAGACCTAGATAGGTGGGGTGGATCGTCCCCACGTGCATATCACATTGTTGGATCGGTTATTTGGATCATTTTAAACCGGTGAAACATAATATTAAAATAAAAAAAAGAAGAATAATAGAGGTTTATGGGGTGGGGAGATTTAGGGAGGATGTAAGAAATATTAAATAAACTAAAAACAAAACAAAAAAAATTTTAAAACGTTTTCAGGGGAAATTTTGGTTGGGATTGATACTTCCCCAAAACTAGTTTTGAGTACGGTCCCAACCGATTTTCTTGACCTGAATCCACGATCCCGATCGTTGGATCTTAAAACATTGTCCTCAATATGCAAATGCTTTTACCATGTTACACGTAAGCTTGATCCTTTTTGTGGGCAATGCGAAAATATTTAAAGCCAAAAGATTTTGAGTTTCGGTGGGAGCAATTGGACATTTACTTGCACGGGTAAAGCCCTATGGAGGAGCCCTTCAAGGGCCTTGAAAGTTTCGGGATGTAACATTGTTAATCTAATTACTAGTGTTAGCTTAGATAAAATAAATAAATAGACAAATTGATATGCCACTCCGCGAAAGAAATTTCCTAGAAATTGGACAATGATTTGATTGAAGTGCGTGGCAACTCAATTCCAATTTTTCCCCTTCAAAATACTTATATGGTGATTTTGAAGTAGGTCCTGAAATTTTAGATGATAGTGTAACCATTTGAGCTTTTTCCTGAGGGAGCAAGTGTACGATATAATCATCTGGGCGAACGCTATTTGTGCTAATCTTTGAAAGCAAAGGAAGGCATCTATTTTTGAGCCAAAAGGAGAGATTTTATAGTTTAGTAAATTTCGTATATTTTGGCTAGGGAAAAACTGATAGATTAGCAAACCTTCATTGTTGGAGAGAGAGGCATTTACAATGGCATCTTCCCTAGTGGCTTGGATAAATTGTCCCAAGGGGCCTCCGCTACTGAAGAATTCTATGCTATTCAAAAACCCTTGGATGCAAGAGACATTTTCAATGTTGGAGAGCTCTGTTTTTCCTTCATAGAATCTCTATTAGAGCAAGTTTTATGGGAGATTTGGAGAAAGAGAAATCAAAGGACTTTTGAAAGTGTAGTCTTGAATAAGGAAGATGTTAAAGATGTGAGGAGTCTCAGGTTTTTTTGAAGAGATTCAATGTCCATTAATCAAAATGATTATATAAACTTGTCTTTTATAGACAATTATAGATGATAATAATAGAAATAAATCACACATACCTATACTATACCCCGACTTACCATAAATACAAGATATTGTGCGTACCCTTATCATATATATTAATTACAGTATATACATTCCATAATAACTTGGTATACAAGATATACTTTTCTTTCACACTCCCCTTCAAACATAAGATGCTATGAGAGAGAGCACCTGGAACAAGCAGTTGGAATCTTTAGGTGCATACTCATATTGCTTGATCAACAATCACATAAAAACACCAAAATAGCGTAGACTCAAGCAATTACAAATCAACAAGCCTCATAAACAAGAACATGAACATAAGAAGCTTGAGCAGTAGCCAATCAGTAAGCTTGAAAAATAGATGGCTCGAATAGAGCAAGCTCGAGCAACAACAGATCAACAGGCCTCAAGAACAGACGGCCCGAATCGAGCAAGCACGAGCAACAATAGATCAGCAGGCCTCAAGAGCAGACGACCCGAATAGAGGAGGCTCGAGTAATAGACAAAAACTTTAGATCATCACTAAAGACAAAAAAGCAGTTGAAACAACTTAAAAAAATAGAATTGCACTCGGAAGATCCAATAGATTCAAATGAAAATTGAAACACTACTGGACAACTGTGACCATGCGATGAAGTTTGAATGGTAATAAGAGTAGGTGAAATCACTGTTCAATTTCGCCTATAGGCATTTTGTAGTATCTTCGATATATATATATATATATATATATATATATATATATATATATGGAGGAAAAGATCTTGTGAGCCCATGTTGTAGTCGTTGCACCAGGGGACAAAACTAAGAAAAAACTCAAAAATAAAGGGCAGGTGGGATGGGGTGCTCTCCGTGTAATTCTTGGAAAAATATAAGGAATACCGTAACAAAACATCTTTTGACAATATTTGATGGCTGCCTTAATTTGATTGTTTAGGCTTCACCCTTATAAAGACTTTTTCCTTTTAAATAATTGACATGTTTACTTACAAACCCATCTTTATATCCCCAGTAAGCTTTATCTAAGGTGATAGGTGGGGGACGGCACATTATTGCGTCATAATGGCCTTTCGGAACCTTTTGCCTAGAGCTGGCAATGGCGGCAATTGTGGCGTGAGGAGTGGGCCAGGGCTGAGCCACCACAGCCAAGGATAGTGCCAGATTAGGCGTTGGCCAAGGCTATGACGGGCTGGCTTGGCCAGACCTTGTCCAGACCTTTGTTTCCTTTCTTTTTGGCTTCAAGTGAATTGGGCCTGGCCTCCTGATGGGTTTGGTCCAGGGCTTCTTCCACTCGGGCCAGGCTCGATTGACCCTTTAGGGACGAGGGTCGGGCAAGGGGGCCCGGGTTGCCCTCACCCAGGCTTGTCTTGCTGCCTGCTCTACACGTGCCAAGGTACCCATATTTTTTTTTCCCAAAGGCAACGTACATCATCCGCATCTGTTACCAACATTTTCTCTCATTAAATTAAATTTAGTGCGAAAATTTTACATTTGACGCCACCTACGTAAGATGAATAGAACCCCTATTCTTGGCCGTCTAATATGAATCGATATTTGAGATACTTCAATTTTTTGCATGAAAATTGGGGAGTATCCTCACCCTATTGGGACACAGCTAGTAAATATAAAAAATACTTCTAATTAAAAGAATAACCAAAATACTCATGTAAGTTCTCGGGGTATTTGGTCATTTATCTAACAAAACCATTTTAATTAGAGTTTATGTACTTCCAAGAGCTATGCATCAATGAAAATCAGATCGTCTGAAAGAATTGTCTTAAATTATCTAAACAGTCTGTTCAAATTGGACAGCTACGCACAAAAATAACATGTCCTATAAGTGGGTTACTCATAACGTTTCCCATATTTAACTAAGGTAGGGGCAGGCTAACTTAATTCTCATCCAATTGGTGGGCCCTAGAGATCGAGCCCCCACTTCTCGCTCAGTGCACATGGGACAAGAGGACCTAGAAATCTGTGTCCAACGAACCCATGGCCTTATGAAATAAGTCTTTGTGAAGCCACTTTCTGGGCATGGTTCAGCAATGGACCTTAGTAATTGGTGTCCCCCTTAAGGTGTTCCATGGAATGCAGTAAACTTGGCCCCTCATTCAAGATGCCCTGCCTAACGGAGCTGTTATCTTACTTACACCACAATTTTGGTTGTGTATTATGTGCGTAAATTTGTGTAGCCAATTTCAAATAATTAAAAAACTGAAAAAACGAGAAATGCTTCTTTCTAAGCATATTTCTTTCTTAATTGCAGTAATTGTAGCATCTCATCAGTCACACAGATAAATATTAGTTTAGTTCATTACATGACAAACACAGAGACACACAAATTATAGGGCAAAGTCGACTCGCTTAAGAGTTAGTATTCCCATCGCTGCCCACGTTACTATTTCACACTGCTGTCAAGGACATTGACATATTCATACGTAGATAGATAGATCCACTGATTTATTTAGTGAAGTTGGTGATATTATTTTAGGGTTCTTCAACAACAGCGGCCTCATTTGCGTGAGAGCAACAGTGCCTGCACTGGCCGTGATACATGTAGCAGCACCCATGTTTGCAGTGGCCATGATCTTGTTCTGCCTATGTGTTCGCAACAACGTCGTCATCAACCTCGACCTTGGCCTCATTAGGGTGGGAGCAGGAGCGTCTGCACTGATGGTGATACATGTAGCAGCAGCCATGCTTGCAGTGGCCATGGCCCGCTTCTGAGCTCCACCACTACTTCTCCTTGTTGCTGCTCTTCTAGTGGGGTAGGGCAACACTTTATGCAGCCACGTGCTCCCTTCTTGCAGCACCCATATTTGCATTTTTTCCCATCAGCTTGCTATATACAACAAAATAACACACGTGCAGAAAAAAAAGAAAAATACTGGACATGTATAAAATGCTCCCTCGGGAACATAGTTTACTGGTACTCCAGTGTTCAAGAGATTTACCTGGGAGGATGTTTTCAATTTGAAATATTGGGAATCACCTAAGAATCACTAGATGATTGTTCTTAGGTGAAAAAATTGAAATTTGAATTTTCTACCACTTATATCTCACCATCTAAAAATTGGATGGTCCCTATTCATTCTTGGAACATTATTTCTTTCAATAGCATAGATGGTGCAATTAGGCATTTTTTTTTTTATTAAAGTTAATGTATGAGTTGAAGATGTTACATCTCCAAAATTTGGTGTTCTAAAATTATTTCTGCATAGGGTTTTACCAGAGGCAGTAAGTGGACAACGTATTGCTGCAGGAGTATAATATATTTTGGCTAATTTACCATTATCACATGTATCAACCTAGTAATTAATTACCAATAATAGGAGCGGGCATACGATACTATTTTAAAACTTGCACTGGTGGGTTGAATTGGTCATCTATGAGCTTTGAGCTAGCTTGAAACCACCTCTTGCCCATGAGGTTTTTATCCAAAATATAATATAAAATAAAAAAATTCCCTCAGAATCCTAGGGTCTCTAACTTGGGACCCCAACCCTTCCAAGGGAGCTTAGCGATTTTTAAAACATTGATATAACATGGCACCTGTCTAATACACAAACCATATATTGCACGTCTCCTCAACTTGTTGAGTTGGAGTGCTTTTGGGCCCAAATATGTCATCAACATAATGTTGATATGAAATGCTCAGGTCTTTCAAAATGAGGTGACATAAAACAATTTTGTGGGCTAATGACATTGTTAATAATGTTGGAAATATGACTTATCAGGCCCTTTTATCTGGAGAATATCTCGGGAATTTATTTTTCAATAAGGTACAAAAGCCACATTGTATAGTATATATGAATTCTCATGTGGTTAACATGAGGCAATAACATATAGAAGGATCCATTTTTGGAGCTTTTATAGGAAGATGCATTGAAGGGAAAACCCAGTGTCACTGGAGGGAAAACCCAGTGATGTGTTTGGATTCTTTGTAAGAATTGTTTTTCTATATTATAGATGTACAAAATTATTTAATTTCTAAATATCTTTTATCAAATTATAGGAATTTTTAGATAACATCCTATTATGTTTGTCATTAGTGTACTAATGACAAGTTTAGCTCATTACATAGGATTAACAATTTGGTGACAATTTGTTAATCCTAACTAGCTGAATTTAAGGGAATTAAAGTAGGAGTTATACTTGGATCTCAACTCCTATAGAACATGAATGTAAGAGTTACAAACTAAATGGTTCTCCATAAAAAGACGTTAACCCCTCAAGAGATAAAAGGATAGAAAAAAAGAGATGGAAGGTGAATGAGATTCACCAAAGATGACTCTCAAAGTTGCTTGTTATTAGATGGCTTGGTCTATAGGATTTGGTTATGCAACCTCTTGTGTGATTTAAGGACATATCCGAGTAAGTTGATTATCAATTTTATTTATTTTATTGGGACTAACAAATAACCCATGTGATAAACCACCCATGACTATAGAGTAGCAGTAGTAAGCCTATATGTAGATGTTAGTGCCAATCTCGACATTAGCAGTAGCAGCAGCGGTCAATAGTAGTAATAGTGGTAGTAATAATACCTGTAATCTGTTGTTTCGCGTCCACCTTCTCTTCGCAGTCGGCTGTGTAGACGAGTAAGGTGGCTATAAGGAGCGATAGGGTGATAAAGAGGAAGGCTTTTGCTGCAACCATCGTCTCTCTCAGTCAGTAGGATACACTGCTCTTCTCTCACTCAAAAAAGAAATGGATGCTTGTTTGTAGAGTGAGTGAGGAGGGGTATCTATAGATGTTTACCAACGGTTGTCAACTTCACCTGAGATACAAATTTTTCAAAGCTCATCTCCTCTGGATGAACATATATTCAACTATTACCTTCACTACTCCCCGCCTTCCTTTCTTGACCTCTTCTCTCAATAACACCACCACCCCTGCCTTGAAGTCTCTGGTACGCAGTTTATTATTCATGTTTGGTTGTTTTTTCAAAGAGGTACTATTGAATAAAGCTGCCTACCAATACTAAATTCTCTCTCCCATCATTCATTGGTTTTTAAAGTACAAGTGATTTCACATATCCACTATGAACTATCGAGAATTAATTATCCATTCCGGATATGGACTTCTTTCTGAACAATCTATTTTATCTTGATCAATCCGATGTTACATTCGTATGCAACTTGACTTTGGTAAATAAGTACCTCCTAGTATTGTTGGCTAAGTATGTAGATGAGCCTCCAGTCTTTCTTTCTTTTTTATTTATTTATTTTTATTTTTTTGGTTTTTTTTGGTTCTTTTCTTTGATAATAAGAACATTGCGATGAGCTTCCATTCTTTTTCCATCCAACTGTCTTGCCCTAACGAAAAGTATATGTACTTACACTCGGCCAGCCAGCAAATAAGCTAGCTAGCAATGTTGGGTGATATTTTATCCATCTCCTCTGTAAATAAGAGCCTACTTCATCTTAATAACAATTATAGTTTTTGGGATATTAGCGACTAGAAATTTCATCAGGGTATTTAGTTACAACAGAATCTCTATAACAATTACTATGGTTTGAATATACTAAGTTGACATAATATATTTAGAGGTGAAAAAACATCGGATTATAAACAATGAGACCATTTACCATTGATACAAGAAGGTCACAATTACTTATGACCATCTGATGTGAAATCCGATATCTTGAGTTTATCACAAAGTTTGAGAAAATTTATTTTGAACTTTGAGCTTAGTCAATGAAATAAATGCAACCACCCAATTTTACGTCCAATGGTCAAGATTAATTGTGACCACCTTGTAACAAAGGTAAATGGTCTCTTTATTTACTCTCCCATATATAAAACAATTACAATGGTCTGAATATACTAAATCAACATGGTATATATATAAGTGAAAAAAGGAAGAGATTTTATAAAGGAAACCATTTATCATTGGTACAAGGAGGTTACAATTACTTATGACCATCCGATGTGAAATCTGATAAATTGGGTTTGTCACAAAGTTCAAAAAAATTTCTTTTGAACTTTGAGCTTGGTCAATGCAATAAATGCTACCACAAATTTCACATCCAACAGTCAAGATTAATTGTTACCACTTTGTACCAAAGGTAAATGGTCACTGCCAAACCAAAATATACATTAGATGTCTATCAAAGAACTCCATATTTAACGTAAACTGGAGGCAAGTTATCACAGATGAATTAAATGCTTTATAAAAAACTCATACATGAGCTCTTGTTGTTGATTTACCTCCTAGAAAATTTGTTGTTGGTTGTCAATGAGTCTACAAAATTAAGACTAATTCAGATAGAACAGTTGAATGATACAAAGCACATTTAATTAAAAAATGCTTCACTTAACAGTATAGGACTGACTATAAAGACATTTTTGCACCAATTACTCAAATAACCGCATTGCGGACCTTAATTGTTCTACTTTTTATTCGTGGTTAGGTTTTTTTATCAAATGGATGCCAAGAATGCCTTCCCTCATAGTGACATGCATGAAGAAGTTTATTCCTCTTTGTCTTCCACATCAACCTCAATAGGTTTGCAAGCTTTGACATGCATTATATGGTCTCAAATATACAACTAGTGCACATGTTGAGAAGTTTTACTCTGCTATCATCACATTGGGGTTCATTCCAAGTGTTCATGATTTTCACTTTTTATTCGACATTTACCTCATGGTCTTACACTATGGGTTCTTTAGGTTAATACATGGTACTCACTGGTAGTGATTCTATTGGTATCCATGATACTGAACTGCACTTGACCAAGTTCTTTGAAATGAAGAACCTTGGGTAACTTCATTATTTTCTTAGCTTTAAGTAGATTCCTTAGCTAGTGGGTATGTTCCTTCTCAAGTAAAGTATGTATCTGATCTCATAACTTGGATTGCTTTAATAGACGACAAAATTGTTGACACTCTACTTGAGTTGAATGTTAACCTTCGCCCTACAGACAGAGAATTGCTTTTTGATCCTATATGATACAGGAAGTTTGCAAGAGGACTTAATTATTTAATTATCACTCACCCTGCTATCATCATGCCATGTCTTGTTGTTCACTATGTTGTGAGTCAATTCATGTCGTGAGTCAATTCATGTCTACACCCTGCTCTGTTCACTATGTTGTTGTATTTCGCATCTTATGCTATGTTTGAAGAACATGTTTCAAGTTTTACTTATGTCTTGCACTTTAGTTCTTCAACTCTATACTTATTCTGATGTGGATTGGGTAAGGGGTGTTACTGATCGTTCTTCTACTACTAACTTTGTTGTTTTCTAAGGTGATTCACTTATCTCATAGAAAAGTATGAAATAAAAGGTGGTTGCTCACTTAAGTGTTGAAGATGAGTACCAAGCTCTTGCATGTATTGCTACTAAATTTGGCTGGTTGCGGGGGCTTCATTGAGATATGGGTGTTGTTCAATCTAATCCTACCACAATTTGTATGACAACAAAGCATATAAAAATTGATTGTCATTTTGTCCATCATCATTTTCTTCAAGGCACTCTTACTGTACCCTTTGTTTATTCGGACGATCAGCTAGTAGATCTTCTCACGTAAGAGGCCCCCTCAAGTGTTGTTCGTGCTTCTTATTGTCCAAACTCTTGCTACTCTCTCTCTTAAAGCATCTTGAGTTTGAGGTGGAGTATTATAGAAAGTGAATATTGTAAATGTTTAAATATATTTTCATTAACAATGTATATGGAAGGGTAGGTGTAGTATCATAGATTTCATAGTAAGATTGGATGTATTGTAAGTTGCGAAATATCTTCCTATTCTTGTCATATCTTATTTTATATGCAGAGTTTGTATGATGATCAATATACAGAGAGCTCGATATTTTATAAAAAATATCACCACACTAATGCGTTATCCATTTATTTTTCAAACAAAGAAGATGCACTATAGAAAGCAAGATTCTCAAAATGGTCACCCCCATGATAGCATGTCTTCCAAGCATACTCCATCGAAATCCTTCTCTGTAAAAATCAACTATTATCATCTTTCGAATTATAAAACCCCCTCACACTCACCAAACTGTGCATCACCCTTTGATCGCTCCCATGAAGAAAAAACACAATTAAACCTTTGAAACTTAGGAAGCACTATCTTAACAAATCCTAAATGTACAGAAATGACTACAATCGTCGGCATGCTAAACCTCTGATCTTTCCCATTAAAAAAAACAACCATTAAACCGATACAACTTAGGCAATTGTTGGACTTCTGTGGCCATTAAAAGCCTTATGAGAGCATGTAATCAATATCTGATATAGTGGAATATAAACTCAGTGGGAGTGTGGTTAAACGCTATTTACCGATACTTAGGATTGGCTTAACGAGCTAGGCCAGTTGAGACGGCCCTCAAACCTCTCTCAAACTTGCTGGCCTTCCTAGCCTCCGTGTTGATGATATGAGACGCGTATCAGGATAACTTAGAAAATTTGGCTACATACTGATCAACTGTTAGATTCCCTTGCAGTAACTCTATGAATTCAACCTCCTTCCTTTCCTTTATTGATTCAGGGAAATATTTTTCATTGAAGACCTCTAAAAATCCTTCCCAAGTAGGTATTATCTCATCCTCTTCCTAGGCCTGCTGGACCTAACGCCACCAAAGTTCAGTGTCCCCTTTAGCATGAAGGCACATAGTCTCAACTTCTGCTCATCAGAGCACTGTAGGACTCTAAAGATCTTTTCCACTTGCATTATCCATCTCTCTGGTTTCTCTACACTTCCCTGCCCTAAGAAAGTTGGGGGTATCAGCCTCCTAAACCTCTCTATCAGGTTACTATCATTCTGTCTTGAGGTAATGGTGGATACGGCTGGCATCGACTCTTTCATCAATTGGGTCATAGCCCCCAGTGTTCTATAAAATTCGCCGAGGGCCCCAGTATTATAGTCGTTGGAACTCACATAGTAGCCACGAGATCTTTACATCTTCAACGTAGTCACAAGAACACCCAGTCACTATTCTATTCTAAAGCCACTTTAAGGACACTCCTAAAATCTCCCGACGTCAAGGAATCTATTCTGGCTGCTCTAATACCATAACTGTCACGACCCTGCGCCCGACCCCCTTGTCATACTTGTCGGAGGGTGGTCGAGTGTGAGTTCGTGATCCATAGGTGTAGCGTATATCACTCAGGACGGAGTGAACTCAACGCTATAATGCGGTAAACGGAGCAAACCATGGAAAAGAACTAAAACAATCATACAAAATGCAGATGAACATAGAAAATTCCATACACAAAATCCACTTTATAAAATTCTTCCAGAATATTACACTTCTGTTGGGGAAATTTGGGCCCAATATTACACACATCCACAATGAACAAAAACTCAGGGCGAAAGCTGCCCAAAAACAAACAAAATCAAGTATCTTTTTTAAGAATCTGGCTTCAACTCCCAGCTGCAAAACACGAACTCCAGGCCCCTGAACCTGTCGCTATCAATGTACAAGGAGGGGAGAAATAGTGGAATGAGCTGTAAAGCCCAGTTAGTAGATCTAGATATAATGCATCAATATTACGTTTATCCATGTGTCAATAAACTGTTTTCTCAATGATAAGTCATCACAGTTTAAATATCATCTAAATCAGAAATCTCAGCAATGCATCTATCACATGCGTCATTTCAAATATCAGAATTCGCATTTGTTCAATACTGCAATTATCATTCACATTCACAATGCAGATAACGGATATCATAAGAAATAATAGTTCAGAAAAACCCTTTTCTTTAGAAGTATCATCATATGCATAATAGCCATGCATTGCACACCATCACTCATACTTCTATAACTGCATAGGGTTCACCACATATGTTCTTATCACAACAGAGCATACCTTCATTTCATCATAGAGCATATAATCATTTCACATCAGTCACAAGGTCAGGTCATACAATATGTCCAAAGCATGCACCTGGCTGGTATCAGTCACATAGGCGGACCCTGCAATACTCTTAAAGCAGACATCCCCCAACGTCAATGTTTGGTCATGCAATACGCCCAAAGCATGCCAAAGATTTGTCATAGCATCTAACATTTCAGTCGTACCACCAATGGGTGTCCCATTGCGTAGTGGTGAATATCACAGTATCATATCAAAATAGTACCCACTACCAATGTGTGGCCCATTGTGTAGTGGTCATTATCACAATATTTCAACAGAGCAGTCAAGTGTTAATTTTTCTCGTACCTAGTCAGTACCTTATGACAGGCAATTCTAGCCTCATTATGCAAGATTTGAGTCTTGTTCAAAATTTTACAGCTGTCATGAAGCACTATGACACTTAAAATGAAGCATCCATCATAATAGGACTATCAAGTGTCACTTACACTTATCAATTAACATTTATGACACTTGTCACATTAGCACTACAACATTTATCACGTAACTTTATCGTTGAGCTATCACATGACATTTGTACTCATCGATCATCATTTACTGCATGGTCACATAGCATTGTTCACATTACATCATGACCCTTAACATGCAGCATTCCTTATATGAAATTATCACATAGCATTTTTGCTTAGCGATTATCACTTGTAACACTTTGTCACTCAGGTCGATCAGTGAACAATTAATTTAAAAGAGTATACAATTCCACTACATTCACCACCAATGTATTTTCATGGCAAAAAGGCATCATTATCAAACCGTGGAGGGTTCCAGTGTGGTTTCAAAACCAATTTCGAAATATACTTACTCATTATTCATATAAAAGTGATTTGAACACAATTGGGGAAGGTTTTAGTGTAAAAACATTTATTTCTCAAGACAGGTACAAAGCTGAAAATCTTGGTTACGAGTGGTAGTGATGTACCCCTCTTCTCGAGGGCATAACTCCCAATCTAGGAAGAATTTTAAAATGATCTAAACATAAAAGTTTAAGTTTAAACAAGGATATTCAAAATAGCGGTGGTTTGAAGAAGTTTGGGGGATATTTGATAGGTCAAAAGCTCAGCACAAAGTGAGTAACAGTTGCTGGAATTTCCTGCAACTGTGAATAGTGATATGTCCTCACATTTCGGGGCATAACTCTCAGCCTACAGGGAATTTCAAAAAGAGTTCAACATACAACATTTAGTACACATACAGATCTTTCAAATTACAGTGATTTGGGAACATTCAGGCTCCATTTAGTTAGTCAAAACTTATGACAATAGAGGCAGTAGTTGTGAAATCTAGAAAATTCAGCTAACAGTGACATATCACACATTTTAAAGCATAATTTCTAATTCATGGGAAATTTCAAGATGATATAAATATAAAAGTTGAATTATATAGCCATATAACTTATTCAAAACCGGTTTGGGTCCATTTAGACTCAGTTTGGCTACTGGAAGATTAGATGCAAGAACAGTCACAGTTTTGGAAATTCTCATTCTCAAGTTTAACATGCTTTAAAGAACACTTAACATTTCACAAACCAAGATAAATCTTGATGCAAAACCTTGTCCATATTAAACTAGTATTACAAGTAGTTTATCTCACAAATTTTCACAATTAGCACGATCATTCACATTGCTCAAACAATCATGGCATGTAGAAGCACAAATCTGGAATTTGAAGTTCATTTAACCCATTCACATCCATACCTCTCATCTTGCTAATTTACCCACTTCCAACACTTCAAATTTATTTCTACAACAATTTTCGGGGCATAGATGCTAAACATACTTACCTGATGCTCACAACACCTCCAAAACTACCACTTGCAGGCCACTTCAAGTTCCATGCAATGACGTTCCAACGACAACAGCAAAGAACTCTAACCTTGGGTTTTAGAGAGAGAAAGTAAGGGGTAACCATAATGAGATGGAAGGGGAGAGGGGTTTAAGTATCCAAGGTATGTGGGAAACACTATGGCTGAAAGGGTAGGTGAAGGTCACTGTAGCTGACGTGTATGACTCTGACAAGTGCGGCACTAGCATCAATCATATCTTCCCTCTTCTCTTACGACGTTAACTTTTAGCTCATGCACGGCGCTGCTCCTTTGCTACCTTCATAGGCGACGATAGCCATCCACATGAGCGGCAATGCTCCAAACAACGTTAAACTTGCGGTGATGATCCAAACGACACTACAATCGCGGTGATGCTCTTCCATCTCTCTCTTCATAGTTGATAATGCACATCCCTATCTTCATGCATGGCACTGACCTTTCACACGCAACACTGACCTTTCACTTTGTCTCTCCTCTTCTTCACTTCACAGGTGGTATTGGGTCACATACGACACTAAGCTCTTATGCACGTGCGGCGATGCTCTAAATGACACTAGGCCTCTGTTTCACCCTCCATCCCTGTGCGCATCTCTAGACTAGGAGAAATTGTGGTCCTTATATCATCCCTCCCTTAAAAAGGATTTTGTCCCCAAAATCATACACACGAAACTAAAATATAGGAGGAGGGTACCCAAATAGACATTGACGCCTAATACATTTGTCTACAGCATAAACCTAACATCTCAAAGCCTAAACTCCGAGTGTCACGCACTAACAAATCAGATACCTTACCAATCCAGTCATGCAAACATAAAAAAATGGTTACACATAGATCAGCTCATTTAACTACAAGCAATCTCAACAGATCAGCAACTACCAGCTGACTCACTGGTATCAATCTCTATGTCAGGTCCGACCACACTGGCAAAGCGGGCACCTTATCAATATCAATCACGCAATACTCTCAAAGCACACACCACAGCGTCACAGAATCACAAGACCAAGCCCAGCAATAAGTTCGAAGCATGCCAATCAATCACATGTCACAGTATGGTCATGCAAAGCGCTCAAAGCATGCTAATCAATCACATATCATAGTATGGTCTTGCAATACGCTCAAAGCATGCCAATCAATCACATATCACAGTATGGTCATGCATTACACTCAAAGCATGTCAATCAATCACATATCACAATATGGTCATGCAATACACTCAAAGCATGCCAATCAATCACATATCACAGTATGGTCATGCAATACGTTCAAAGCATGCCAGTCAATCACAGATCACAGTATGGTCATGCAATACACTCAAAGTATGTCAATCAATCACATATCACAGTATGGTCACGCAATATGCTCAAAGCATGCCAATCAATCACATATCATAGTTTGGTCATGCAATACGCCCAAAGCATGCCAATCAATCACATATCACAGTATGGTCATGAAATACGCTCAAAGCATGCCCCACAAAATCACAAGGTAAGGTCCTGCGATATGCTCAAAGCAGGCACCTCATTGATATCAATCACAAAGTCAAGCCCTTCAATACACTCAAAGCAGGCACCTACAAAATCAATTATGGTCATGCATTACGCTCAAAGCATGCGCCACAGAATCATAAGGTCAGGCCCAACAATATGCTAAAAGTAAGCACCTCACTGATATCAATTACAAAGTCAGGCCCTACAATATGCTCAAAGCAGGTACCTTATCAGTATCACATAGTCAGGTCCTACAGTATGCTCAAAGTAGGCACCACGGTACAATTACAATATTAGGTCCTGCAATACGCTCTAAACAGGTGCCCTATCAGTATCAATCACATAGTTAGGCCCTACAATACGCTCAAAGTAGGCACCTCAATACAATATCAAGTCTTACAATATGCTCAAAGCTGGCACCCTACACGCATCAGTCATGGTCATGCAATACGCTCAAAGCATGCCCAAAAACCGCGTAGCACTCGGTACACTCTCACTTTGTTTCATACATCACATTCAATTCATCACACCATTGGCCATACATGTCGTATCATAAAATACTTATCACTTCAATTACATGGCACATATTAGCCCTCAACTAAAAGGGATAGGGCATACCCCTAAAGCAAAGTTCTATACATTTATCATACTAGAGGATCTCTATAGGATCCCCAGTCAGTCGCACACACAATTTAAGCACAATCAGATAATAAAAGTTCAAATTTTATTATATGTGCCAAAATATAGTGTTACCATAATAGTGAGAGGAAACAAGGTCCAACGACATTTTAGGTTTCACATTTCAATCAAAGCACATTCTAGTTCTCCGAAGTCGAGACCTTAAGTCCTTCCCCAACAAGTGTAAAGATTCGACCCTGAGTCTTTGGTTGGGATTTATCCCTCAGAGTTGGACAATATCTAATCAGGTGGTCTGACTTGCCACACTTGAAGAACGCCTTCGTCTTCAGCCAACATTCGGAAGCCACATGGCCTGGCTTCCCATAGGAGGTACAATGCACTAGCTAGTTTTTCTTGACATTACCCTGGGAGGTCTTTTGGGTTTTATAATTCCTTCGATTTCCTTTTTCTCGTGAACCCCTAGAGGGCAGAAGCCCTATCTTTCGCTTCTCCTTCCTCAAATGATAATCATCATAATCTTTTTCTATCTTCCTGACCATATCCACCAATTGAGAAAAGGCCTTAAGATTGGTCGACAAAACTCTGCCTCTGATATCGGGCCGCAAACCTCTCTCAAACTTGCATGCCTTCCTAGCCTCTTTGTTTATGATATGCAGCGCGTATCGGGATAACTTAGAAAATTTGGCTACATACTAATCAACGGTTAGATTCCCTTGCTGCAACTCTTTGAATTAAACTTCCTTCCTTTCCTTTATTGATTTTGGGATATATTTTTCATTAAAGGCCTCTAAAAATCCTTCCCAAGTAGGTATTATCACATCCTCTTCTTAAGCCTGCTGGACTGAACGCCACCAAAGTTCGGGGTCCCCTTCTAACATGAAGTGCCTAGTCTCGACTTCTGCTCATCAGAGCATTGTAGCACTCTAAAGATCTTTTCCACTTGCATTAACCATCTCTTTGCTTTCTCTACACTTCCCTGCCCTAAGAAAGTTGGGGGTGTTAGCCTCTTAAGCCTCTCTATCATGTTACTATCATTATGTCCTAGGGTACGGGTAGATAGGACCGACATCGACTCTTTCATCAATTGGGTCATAGCCCCCAGTGTTCTACAAAATTCATCGAGGGCCCCAGTGTTATAGTCGTTGGAACTCACATAGTAACCATGAGATCTTTACATCTTCAACCTAGTCACAGGAACACCCTGTCACTACTCTATCCTAAAACCACTTTAAGGACACTCCTAAAATATCCCTAAGCCTAGGAACCTATCCTGACTGCTCTGATACCATAACTGTCACGACCTACTCCTGACCCGCTTGCCATACTCGCCGGAGGGTGACCGAGTGCGAGTTCGTGATCCATAGGTGTAACGTATGTCACTCAGGTCGGAGTGAACTCAACACTTTAATAATACGGTAAATGGAGCAAACCATGAAAAGGAACTAAAACAATCATACAAAAGGCAGAGGAACATAGAAAATTCCATACACAAAAATCCACTATATAAAAATCTTTCAGAATATTACTCTTCGGTTGGGGACATCTAGGCCCAATATTAACCACATCCACAATGAACAAAAACTCAGGTCTAAAACTGACCAAAAAAAAACAAGATCAAGTACTTTCTTCAAGTATTTGGCTTCGACTCCCAACCGCAAAACACGAACTCCAGGCCCTTGAACCTGTCGCTAGTAATCTATAAGGAGGGGAGAAATAGTGGAATGAGCTATAATGGCCAGTAAGTAGATCTAGGTACAATGCATCATTATTAAGTTTATCCATGTGTTAATAATCTGTTTTCTCAATGATAAGTAATCACAGTTTCAATATCATATAAATCAGAAATCTCATCAATGCATCTATCACAGGCCTCATTTCAAGTATCAAAATTCTCATTTGTCCAATACAACAATTATCATTCACATTCATAGTGCAGATAATGTATATCATAAGAAATAACAGTTAAGAAAATCCCTTTTCTTTAAAAGTATCATCATATGCATAACAACCATGCATTGGACACCATCACTCATACTTCTATAATTGCAGAGGGTTCACCACATATGTTCTTATCACAACAGAGTATACCCTCATTTCATCGTAGGGCATATAATGATTTCACATCAATCACAATGTCAGGTCATGCAATACGCCCAAAGCCTGCACCTGGCTGGTATCAGTCATATAGGAAGACCCTACAATACTCTCAAAGCAGGCTCATTGGCCTGACGTGGTAGCAAAACGGGCTCGGTAACTAAGATTGGCTTACAGGATCACTACTATACATCATTACCAATACCGACTGACTAGGCACGATGGGCGATCTGTCGTGGCAATAAAGAGGGCCAAGTAATCCTGGCGCAAAAATATTATGGCTAGACGACAGAACTACCATGAGAGGCTAACCTCAATTCCTCTTAGTCAAACGAAGGAGTGGCAGAAATAAGGTTATGATGAAAGAATAAGAAGAGGAAAGGGAAAGAAAGGAGGAGGGAGAAGAAAGGGAGAAAAGAGTATGAAAGATGAGAGGATAAAGGAGGGAGACGGAAGGAATGCGCAGATGGGGCTAAACATTGTCGATTGTGTTAGAAGGAAGAGTGAAATCCAGTCGGTGTTAGGCCTCACCGACTGACAAAATAGGAGAGAGAAAACCAACGGACGCTAGGCTTCGTCGATTGACAGAAGCAGAGAGAGAAAACCAGTCAATGACAGGTCTCACCGATTTATAAAAGAAGAGAGAGAGAGAACCAGTCGACGCTGGGTCTCTTTGACTGACAGAAGAAGAGAGAGAAAACCAGTCGGTGCTAGGCCTCGTCGACTGACAGAAGAAGAGAGAGAAAACCAGTCAGCACTAGGTCTCATTGACTAACATAAGAAGAGAGAGAAAACCAGTCATAGTGATTGGCACCCTAAATGGTCACTCCCCCATTCATAATGATTAGCACCCTGACGATGTAAGCTCTTAGCCAAGGAGGCGTAAGGGTAGTGTCTTGCAAGGTCAGTGGCTATAAAAAGTCCCAAAGAGTGCTGGGAACTGTGTGTGTGTGTGAAGGCATTATGAAGTGGGTCATCCACTGGTCATTATCTTCCCTCTTTAGAGATGGTAGAAATTCTAAGCAACAGGATTGGCTAGGCCAGATGAAAAGGGCTTATACTTCAAGAGTAGGTGAATTAAGGAGTGAGTTGGTTAATGCCTGCTAATGGTGGTGTGAATGCTTACTACGAGACTTCTGTTGTTATGAATGCATGTTTGATCATATCTGATACTCGATGGTAGTCATGTTTTAAACTACTAAAGTTAGATTATTGATGATCGTGATATGAATCGTATGTCAAAGTGGACTTATCTGGTTACACCGGCAGGGATTATATGGACTCATCCGGTACGCGAGTGAGGTTTGATTGGGCTTACAGGGATTATTTGGACCCATCCAGGACATTGGTGGGATATATAGGTGACCTACTTAGGACACCAGTAGGGTATTTTGTGAAGTCTTTTGAAGGATGCATTTCTGTTAAAATGTTTATATGCATTTCAATCATTTGGATTATGTTAATTGTATATTTGTGAAAGTGAAATTGTTATTCTTTTGCTCGCATTGTTTTAAGTAGACCTCCCTTTTGAAAATGTTTATATGTTCCAACCATGATTATTTTTTAGGACCATGATGATCACTTACTGAGTAGCCAAACTCATCAAACTATGGTAAATATTTTTCAGGGTAATTGCAATCTCATAGTTCAAATGCAGTGGGACCATCTTTGAAGAATTTGTAGACATGTTTGACCTTCCCCTTGTAACTTTTGATCAAAGGCACCGATGTAATTTTTGTTCTATCAAGAGATGTATATATCTAGCCTTCATGTTAATACCAGTTGTGATCAAACTTTGTACAAATTTTTAATTAATGAAAAAATCTATTTTGGTACAGTATTTATAGAAGTAAGAATTTGAAGTTTTTCTAGTATAAGAATAGTCTATCGCACTTCAAGAATATTAGTAAACTTGGGGTGTGACAGGTCAAGCATTAAATTTTCTCGTACCTAGTCAGTACCTTATGACAGGGAATTTCAGCCTCATTATACAAGATTTGAGACTTGTTTACAATTATACAGTTGTCATGAAGCACTATAACACTTAGAATGAAACATCCATCATAGTAGGATTATCAAATGGCACTTACACTTATCAATTAACATTTATGACACTTGTCACATTAGTACTACGTTATTTATCACGTAGCATTTATCGTTGATCTATCAGATGGAATTTTTACTCATCGGTCATCACTTATTATATGGTCAAATAGCATTGTTCACATAACATCATGACCCTTAACACACATCAATCCTCATATGTGAATATTCCTCATATGAAATTATCACATAACATTTATGCTTAGCGATTATCACTTGTAACACTTCGTCGCTCAGGTCTATCAGTGAACAATTCATCTAAAAGAGTGTACAATTCCACTACATTCACCACCAGGGTATTTCATGGCAAAAAGTCGTCATTATCAAACCGTGGAGGGTTCCAGTGTGGTTTCAAAACCAATTTTACAAATTCATATAAAAGTGATTTGAACAGAATTGACAGGGTTTTAGCATAAAACAATTTATTTCTCAAGATAGGCACAAAGCTAAAAATCTTGGTTACGAGTGGCAGTGACGTACCTTTTTTTTCTGGGGCATAACTCCCAATCTAGAGAGAATTTCAAAATGAACTAAACATACAATTTCAAGTTTAAACATAGATTTTTAAATGACGGTGGTTTGAAGATGTTTGAACGACATTTGATAGGTCAAAAGCTAGGCATGACGTGAGTAATAGTTCCTAGAGTTTTCTGCAACTGTGAACAATGATATGCCCTCACATTCGGGAAATAACGCTCAGCCTATAGGGAATTTCTAAAAGAGTTAAACATACAAATTTTAGTGCACACACGGATCTTTCAAATGACAATGGTTTGGGAGCATTCGAACTCCGTTTGATTAGTCAAAACGTGTGACAACAGAGGTAGCAGTGACAGACCCACACATTTTGAAGCATAATTTCTAATCCATGGGGAATTTCAAGATTATATAAAAATAAAAGATAAATGATAAAGCCATATCTCTCATTCAAAACTGGCTTGGGTCCATTTGGATGCTGTTTGGCTACTGAAAGATTTGATGCAATAACAGTCATAGTTCTGGAAATTCTCATTCTCAAGTTTAACATGCTTTAAAGAACACTTAACAATTCACAAACCAAGATAACTCTTGATGCAAAAAGTTGTTCATATTAAAATGGTCTTACATGTAGTTTATCTCACAAATTTCCACAATTACCAAGATCATTTACATTGCTCAAAAAATCATGGCATGTAGAAGCACAAATCTGGAATTTCAAGTTCATTTAACCCATTCACATCCATACCTCTCATCCTACCATTTTACCCACTTCCAACGCATCAAATTGATTTCTATAACCTTTGTATTTTGTAGGGTTGTTAACTCTAGACAACCCTATCATGAAGGGACAATATAAACTTCCCAACCCTTCAAATTACAAAGGTTTAAAGATAAAGAGAGTGCTGAAGGGTGGATTTACTAATTTTGAAGTTTATTTTTTTTAAAAAAGTATCATTTGTAATATCTTCATCATTAAGTAAGGACAATTTTGTAAATATTACTACAAGACAAGGGGTATTTTTGTTATCTCCATAAGGCGTAAAGTTGAAATTTTTACCAAATGACAAGGGCACTCTACTAATAAAATTCTTGGACACTAACTTTCAAAATGACAGTGTACATTTGCAAAAATTTTGAATTTTCCATTGCATAATAGTTAAGTTACCTATTAAAATAACTTTTTAAGCAAAAAATAATGATGTTTTTGTTAAACACACCCATCACAACTCCTTCTAACGTTAACCTTTGTATTCGAGGGATTGTTAACTCTAGAAAAACCCTTTCACTGAAGGATAATTTAAACTTCACAACCTTTGAAATTATAAAATTTAATGATATAGAGAGTTGTGAAGGGTGGATTTACTAATTTTGTAGAATATATTTTCTTAGAAAAGTTGCTTTAAGGAATAAGTAAGGGCAATTTTATAAATATTATTACAAGACAAGGGGTACTTTTGTCATCTCCATAAAGGGTAAACTTGAAATTTTTACTAAAAGATAAGGCCACTCAACAAATAAAATTTCAGGATGCTTACTTCAAAAATGGCATTGTACTTTTGTAAAAATTTCAAATTTACCCTTGCTTAATAGTTAAGTTACCTATTAAAATAATTTTTTAAATAAAAAGTTATAATCTTTTTGTTAAACATACCCATCACAACCCTTTCTAACTATAATCTTTTGTATTTTGAGGGGTTGTTAAGTCTAGACAACCCTATCATGAAGGAACAATATAAACTTTACAACCCTTCAAATTACAAAGGTTTTAAGATAGAGAGAGTTGTGAAGGGTGGATTTACTAATTTTGAAGTTTATTTTTGAAAAAAAGTATTTTTTGTAATATCCTCATAATTAAGTAAGGGTAATTTTGTAAATATTACTATAGGACAAGGGGTACTTTTGGCATCTCCATAAAGGGTAAAGTTGAAATTTTTAACAAAAGACAAGGCCACTCCACAAATAAAATTCCAAGACACTAACTTCCAAAATACCTTTGTACTTTATAAAAATTTAAAATTTGCCATTGCTTTATGCTTAAGTTACCTATTTTAACCTCTGTATTTTGAGGGATTATTAACTCTAAACAAACCCTATCTTTATAGGATAATCTAAACTTCACAACCTTGCAAATTACAAGGTTAATGATAGAGAGAGTGGTAAATGGTGGATTGACTAATTTTACAGTCTATTTTTTTTTAAAAAGTAACTTTGTGTGATATCTCTACCATTAAGTTAGGGCAATTTGGTAAATTTTAGTGCAAGACAAGGATTACTTTCGCCTTTGTACTTTTGTAAAACTTTAAAATTTGCCCTTGATTTATGGTTAAGTTACCTCTTAAAATACTTTTTTAAACAAAAAGTAAAGATCTTTTTGATAAACACACCCATCGCAACCCCTTCTTACTTTAACCTTTGTATTTTGAGGGGTTGTTAACTTTAGATAAACCCTATCACTAGAGTTGTGAATGGTGGATTTACTAATTTTGTTGTTTAATTTTTTAAAAAAGTTATTTTTTGTCATATCTAAATCATTAAGTAAAGGCAATTTTGTAAATAATATTAGAAGACAAGGAATACTTTTGTCATCTCCACAAAAGGTAAAGTTGAAATTTTTACTAAAAGACAAGGGCACACTACAAATAAAATTCCAAGATACTAACTTCTAAAATGCCATTGTACATTTGTAAAAATATCAAATTTACCTTTGATAAATGGTTAAGTTACCCATTAAAATGATTTTTTAAACAAAAAGTAATAATCTTTTTTATAAACATACACATCACAACCCTTCTAACTTTAACTTTGTATTTTGAGGGGTTGTTAACTCTAGAAAAACCCTTTCCCTAAGGGATAATATAAACTTCACAACCCTTCAAATTATAAAGCTTAAAGTTAGAGCGAGTTTGAAGGGTGGATTTACTAATTTACTAGTCTATTTTTTTAATACAAGTTACTCTTTGTGATATCTTTATCCTTAAGCAAGGGAAAATTTGTAAATATTACTGCTAGACAAGGGGTACTTTTGTAATATCCATATAGAGTAAAGTTGAAATTTTTACTAAAAACAAAGGCACTCAACAAATGAAATTTCAGGACACTAACTTCTAAAATGCCATTGTACTTTTGTAAAAATTACATATTTGTTCTTGCTTAATAGTCAAAATACCTATTAAAATGATTGTGTAAACAAAAAGTAATAATCTTTTTGATAAACACACTCATCACAACCCCTTCTACCTTTAACCTTTGTATTTTTAGGGGTTAACTCTAAACAATCCCCATCACTAAGGGATATTATAAACTTTACAACCCTTCAAATTACAAAGGTTAAAGATAGATAGAGTTGTGAAGGGTGGATTTACTAATTTTGTAGTCTATTTTTTAAAAAAGTTACTTTTTGTGATATCTTTATTATTAAGTAACTGCAAATTTTTAAGTATTACTACAAAACAAAGAGTACTTTTGTCATCTCCGTAAAAGGAAAAGTTGAAATTTTTACAAAAGGACAAGGGCACTTTACAAATAAAATTCCACGACGCTTACTTCGAAAATGCAATTGTAGTTTTGTGGAAATTTGTGCTTGCTTAACTGTTAAGTTACCTATTAAAATAAATTTTTAAACAAAAAATAATGATCTTTTAGATAAACACACCCATCACTACCGCTTTTAACTTTAACCTTTGTATTTGGAGGGGTTGTTAACTTTAGACAAACCCTATCACTAAGGGATAATATAAACTTCATAACCCTTCAAATTACAAAGGTTAAATATAGAGGGAGTAGTGAAAGGTGGATTTACTAATATTGTAGTCCATTTGTTTTAAAAAGTTACTTTTTGTGATATCTTCATTATTATGTATGGGAATTTTGTCAATGATACTACAATACAAGGGGTATATTCGTCATCTCCATAAGGGGTATAGTTAAAATTTTTACTAGAAGATAAGGGCGCTCTGCAAATAAAATTTCAGGACACTTACGTCAAAAATTCCATTATACTTTTCTTGAAATTTCAAATTTGTCATTGCTTAATGGTTAAGTTACATATTAAAACAATTTTTGATACAAAAAGTAAAGACCTTTTTGTTAAACACACCCATCACAACCCCTTTTAACTTTAACCTTTGTATTTTGAGGGGTTATTAACTCTAGACAACCCTATCACTAAGGGACAATATAAACTTCACAATCCTTCAAATTACAAACGTTTAAAGATAGTGAGAATTGTGAAGGGCGGATTTAAAAAATTTGTAGTTTATTTTTTTAAAAAAGTTATTTTTTGTAATATCTTCATCATTAAGTAAAATCAATTTTTTAAATTTTACTACAAGACAAGGGGTACTTTTTTCATCTCCAGAAAGATTAATATTGAAATGTTTTCTAAAGGACAAGGACACTCTACTAATAAACTTCCAGGACACTAACTTTCAAAATGACATTGTACTTTTGCAAAAATTTAAAATTTGCCATTGCATAATGGTTAAATTACCTATGAAAAAAAAATTTAAACAAAAAGCAATGATCGTTTTGATAAACACACCCATCACAACCACTTCTAACTTTAACCTTTGTATTTCGAGGGGTTGTTAACTCTAAATGAACCCTATCACTAAAGGATAATCTAAACTTCATAACCCTTCAAATTACAAAGGTTAAGGATAGAGAGAGTGATGAAGCAAACATGGGCACTCTACAAAAAATTTCAAGGAAACGAAATTCCAAAATGCTAAAGTATTTTGGTAAAAATCTTAAATTTGCCCTTGCTTAATGATTAAGATACCTATCAAAATAATTTTTTAAACAAAAAGTAATGATCATTTTGATAAATACACCCATCACAACCTCTTCTAACTTTAACCCTTATATGTTGAGGGGTTGTTAACTCTAGACAAACCCTATCAGTAAGGGATAATCTAAACTTTACAACCCTTCAAATTACAAAGATTAAAGATAGAGAGATTTGTGAAGGGTGGATTTACTAATTTTGTAGTCTTTGTTTTAAAAAAAGTTATTTTTTGTGTTATCTTCATCATTAAGTAAGGAAAATTCTACAAATAAAATTCCAGGACACTAACTGCCAAAATGCAAGTGCACTTTTTTAAAAAATTCAAATGTTCCCTTACTCTTTGTGATATCTTCATCATTAAGTAAGGGTAAGTTTGTAAATAATATTACATGACAAGGGGTACTTTGTCATTTCTTAAAGGATAAAGTTGAAATTTTAACTAAAAGACACGGGCACTCTAGAAATAAATATCCAGTATACTAACTTCCAAAATACCATTGTACTTTTGTAAAAAATTCAAATTTGCTTTTGCTTAATAGTTAAGTTACATATTAAAATAAAATTTTAAATAACAAGTAGTGATCTATTTGATAAACACACCCATCTCGACCCCTTCTAAATTTAACCTTTATATTTTGAGGGATTGTTAACTCTAGACAAATCCTTCCTCTAAGGGATAACCTAAACTTCACAACCCTTCAAATTACAAGGGTTAAAAAGAGAGAGAGTGATGAAGGGTGGCTTTACTAATTTTATAGTCTATTTTTTAAAAAACGTTACTTTTTGTGAAATATTCATCATTATGCATGGATAATTTTGTAAATATTACTACTAGACAAGGCGAACTTTTGTCATCAAAATAAAGTTTAAAGTTGAAATTTTTACTATAAGACAAGGGAACTCAATAAATTAAATTCTAGGACACTAACTTTCAAAATGTCGTCGTACTTTTGTAAAAATTTCAAATTTGTCCTCGCATAATGGTTAAGTTACCTGTTAAATTTTTTTTTTTTAAAAATATTAATCTTTTTGATAAACACGCCCATCACAACCCCTTACAACTTTAACCTTTGTATTTTGTGTGGTTGTAAACTCTAGACAAACCCTATCTCTAAGGCATAATCTAAATTTCATAACCCTTGAAATTACAAAGGTTAAAGTTAGTGAGAGTTGTGAAAGGTAGATTTACTAATTTTGTAATTTATTTTTTTAAAATAGTTACTTTAATCTTCATCATTAGGTAAGGGCAATTTTATAAATATTACTACAAGACAAGAGATATTTTTGTCATCTCCATAAATAGTCAAGTTGAAATTTTTACTAAAGGACAAGGGCACTCTATAAATAAAATTTCAGGACACTAACGTCAAAAATGCCATTGTACTTTTGTAAAAATTTCAATTTTTCCCTAGCTTAATCATTAAGTTACCTAGTAAAATGATTTTTTAAATAAAAAGTAATGATATATTTTATAAACACACCCATCACAACCCTTTCTAACACTAACCTTTGTATTTTGAGGGGTTGGTAACTCTAGACAAACCCTATCATTAAGGGGTAATCTAAACTTCACAACCCTTCAAATTACAAAAGTCAAAGATGGAGAGAATTGTGAAGGGTGGATTTACGAATTTTACAGTTTTTTTTTTTAAAAAGTTACTTTTTGTGTTATCTTCATCATTAAATAAGGGAAAATTTATAAATATTAATACAAGACAAGGGGTACTTTTGTCATCTTTATAACGGGTAAAGTTGAAATTTTTACTAAAAGATAAGGGGAACTCTACAAACAAAATTTCAGGACGCTAATTTCAAAAATGCCATTGTACTTTTTCAAAAAGTTCTAATTTTCTAGTGCTTAATGGTTAAGTTACCTATTAAAATAATTTTTTAAACAAAAAGTAATGATGTATTTGATAAGCACACCCATCACAACCCCTTCTAACTTTAACCCTTTTTATTTTGAGGAGTTGTTAACTCTAGAAAAATCGTATCACTAAACGATAATTTAAACTTTACAACCCTTCAAATTACAAAGGTTCAAGATAAAGAGAGTTGTGAAAGGTGGATTTATTAATTTTGTAGTCTATTTTTATAAAAGTGTTACTTTCTATGATATCTTCATCATTAAAAAAGGGCAATTTTGTAAATATTACTACAAGAAAAGAAGTACTTTTGTCATCTCCATATAAGATAAATTGAAATTTTTATTAAAAGACAAGGACTCTATACAAATAAAATTTCATGACACCAACTTCCAAAATACAATTGTATTTTTGTAAAAATATCAAATTTGCCTTTGCTTAATGGTTAAGTTACATATTAAAATAAATTTTTAAACAAAAAATAATGATATATTTGATAAACACACCCTTCAAAACCCCTTCTAAATTTAACCTTTGTATTTTGAGGGGTTGTTAACTCTAAACAAACCCTGCCATTGAGGGATAATCTAAACTTCACAACCCTTCAAATTACAAGGGTTAAAGACATAGAGAGTTGTGAAGGGTGGATTAACTAATTTTATAGTCTATTTTTTAAAAATCGTTACTTTTGTTGATATTTTCTTCATTTTGTATAGGCAATTTTGTAAATATTACTACTAGACAAGGGGAACTTTTGTCATCTCTAGATAGGGTAAAGTTGAAATTTTTACTAAAAAATAAAGGCATTCTATAAATAAAATTCCAAGACCCTAACTTTCAAAATGTCATTGTACTTTGTAAAAATTTCAGATTTGCTCTCGCTTAATGGTTAAGTTACCTGTTAAAATAATTTTTAAACAAAATGTAAAGATCTTTTTGATAAACACACATCACAACCCCTTCTAATTTTAACCTTTGCATTTTGTGTGGTTGTTAACTCTAGACAAACCCTATCTCTAAGGGATAATCTAAACTTCACAACCCTTGAAATTCCAAAGGTTAAAGATAGTGAGAGTTGTCCAAGGTGGATTTACTAATTTGTAGTCTATTTTCCTATAAAAATTACTTTTTGTGATATTTACATCATTAAGGGCAATTTTCTCAATATTACTACCATACAAGCAGTTCTTTTGTCATCTCCATAAACGGTAAAATTGAAATTTTTACTAAAAGAAAAAACGACATTCTACAAATAAAATTTCAAGATATTAACTTCAAAAATACCATTGTACTTGTAAAAATTTAAAATTTGCCCTCGCTTAATGGTTCAGTTACCTATTAAAATAATTTAAAAAAAATTTAATGATTTTTTTGATAAACACACCCATTACAACCCCTTGTAACTTTAACCTTTGTATTTTGAGGTGTTGTTAACTCTAGACAAATCCAAAACAATGGGATATTCGTAACTTTACAACCCTAAAAATTACAAAGGTTAAAGATAGAGATAGTTGTGAAGGGTCGATTTACTAATTTTGAAGTCTATATTTTCAAAATAGTTACTTTTTTGTGATATCTTCATCATTAGGTAAGGGAAATTTTATAAATATTACTACAAGAGAAGGGTTACTTTTGTCATCTCCATAGAAGGTCGAGTTGAAATTTTTACTAAATGACAAGGGCACTCTACAAATAAAATTCTAGGACACGAATTTCAAAAATGTCATTGTACTTTTTTAAGAATTTCAAATTTTCCGTTGCTAATGATTAAGTTACCTAGTAAAATAATTGTTTAAACAAAAAGTAGTGATCATTTGATAAACACACCCATCACAACCCTTCTAAATGTAATCTTTGTATTTTGAGGGGTCGTTAACTCTAGACAATCCCTATCACTAAAGGGTAATCCAAACTTCACAACCCTTCAAATTGCAAATGTTAAAGATAGAGAGAGTTGTGGAAAATGGATTTACAAATATTGAAGTCTATTTTTTTTAAAAAATTATTATTTTTTATATCTTTGTCATTAAGTAAGGGCAATTTTTAAATCATTACTACGAGACAAGTTGTACTTTTATTATCTCCATAAAAGGTATACTTGAAATTTTAAATAAAAGACAACGACACTCTACCAAAAAAATTCCAAGACACTGACTACCAAAATGCTATCGTACTTTTGTAAAAATTTAAAAAGTTACCCTTGCTTTATGGTTATGTTACCGATTAAAATTTTATGTAAGCAAAAAGTAATGACCTTTTTGATAAATACACCCACCACAACCCCTACAAACTTTAACCTTTGTATTTTGAAAGGTTGTTAACTTTAGACAAACCCTATTACTAAGGGATAATCTAAACTTCACAACTCTTCAAATCACAAAGGTTAAAGATGGAGAGAATTGTGAAGGGTGGATTTACTAATTTTGTAGTCTTTTTTTCTTAAAAATAACTTTTTGCGTTATCTTCATCATTAAGTGAGGAAAATATTGTAAATATTACTGCACGACAAGGGGTACCTTTGTCATCCCCATAATGGATAAAGTTGACATTTTTACAAAAAAATAAGGGTACTTTATAAACAAAATTCAAGGACGCTAATTTAAAAAATGCCATTGTACTTTTTTAAAAAGTTATAATTTGCCCATGCCTAATGATTAAGTTACTTATTAAAATAATTTTCTAAACAAAAAGTAATGATTTTTTTGATAAACATACCCATCACAACCCCTTCTAACTTTATATTTTAAGGGGTTACTAACTCTAGACAAACCCTACCACTAAGGGATAATCTAAACTTCACAACCCTTCAAATTACAAAGGCTAAAGATAGAGAGAATTTTGAAGGGTGGATTTTACTAATTTTTCAGTCTTCTTTTTAAAAAAACTTACTTTTTGTATTATCTTCATCATTAAATCAGGGAAATTTTGTAAATATTACAACAAGTCAAGTGGTACTTTTGTCATCTCCATAAAGGGTAAAGTTTAAATTTTTATTAAAAGACAAGGGCACTCTACAAACAAAATTCCAGGACACTAATTTCAAAAATGCCATTATACTTTTTTAAAAAGTTCTAATTTGCTCGTGCTAAATGATTAAGTTACCTATTAAAGTAATTTTTTAAACGAAAAAGTAATAATAATCTTTTTGATAAACACACCCATCATAACCCCTTCTAACTTTAACCTTTGTATTTTGAGAGGTTTTTAACTCTCGATAAACCTTATCACTAAGGGATAATCTAAACTTTGCAACCCAGCAAATTGCAAAAGGTTAAGAATAGAGAAAATTGGGAAAAGTGGATTTACTAATTTTGTAGTCTATTTTTTAAAAAAAGTCACTTTTTGTGATATCTTCAGCATTATGTAAGTGTAATTTTGTAAATATTACTACAAGACATGGAGTACTTTTGTCATTTCTAAAAAGGGTAAAGTAGAAAATTTTACTAAAAGACATGGGCAATCTATAGATAAAATTCCAAGAACAATAATTTCTAAAATGTTATTGTACTTTTGTAAAAATCTTAAACTGAACTTTGCTTAATGGTTAATTTACCTTTTAAAGTAATTTTTTAAGCAAAAAGTAATGGTCTTTTTGATAAACACACCCATCACAACGTCTTCTTACTTTAACCTTTATATTTTGAGGGGTTGTTAACCCTAGACAAACCCTATCACTAAGGGAAAATCTAAACTTTACAACCCTTCAAATTACAAAGGTTAAAGATAGAGAGAGTAGTGAAGGGTGGATTTACAAATTTTGTATTTTATTTCTTTAAAAAAGTTACTTTTTGTGATATCTTCATCAATATATATGGGTAATTGTGTAAATATTACTACAAGACATGGGGTATTTTTGTCATCTCTATAAAAGATAAAGTTGAAATTATTACTAAAAGACAAGAGAACTCTACAAATAAATTTCCAAAACACTGGCCTACAAAATGCAATTGTACTTTAGAAAAAATTTCACATTTGCCCCTACTCTTTGTGATATCTTCATCATTAAGTAAGGGCAATTTTGTAAATTATACTACAAGACAATGGGTACTTTGCCATTTCATAAAGGGTAAAGTTAAAATTTTAACTAAAAGATAAAGGCACTCTACAAATAAAATTCCAGTATACTAACTTCCAAAATGCTATAGTACTTTTGTAAAAAATTCAAATTTGCTTTTGCTTAATGGTTAAGTTACATATTACAATAAATTTAAAACAACAAGTAATAATCTATTTCATAAACATACCCATCACGACCCTTTCTAAATTTAAACTTTATATTTTGCAGGGTTGTTAACTCTAGACAAATCCTATCACTAAGGGATAATCTAAACTTCACAACCATTAAAATTACAAGGGAGAGAGTTGTGTAGGGTGGTTTTACTGATTTTAGAGTCTATTTTTTAAAAAACCTTACTTTTTACGAAAACTTCATTATTATATATGAGCAATTTTGTAAATATTACTACTAATCAAGGGGAACTTTTGTCGTCAAAATAAAGGGTAAAGTTGAAATTTTTACTAAAAGACAAGGGCACTACGTAAACATAATTCTAAGACACTAATTTCCAAAATGTCATTGTACTTTTGCAAAAATTTCAAATTTGTCCTCGCTTAATGGTTAAATTACTTTTTAAAATAACTTTAAACAAAAAGTAATGATCTTTTTGATAAACACACCCATCACAACCCCTTATAACTTGAACTTTTGTATTTTGCGTGGTTGATAACTCTACCCTATCTCTAAGAGATAATTTAAAATTCACAACCCTTGAAATTAGAAAGGTTAAAGTTAGTGAGAGTGTTGAAAGGTAGATTTACTAATTTTGTAGTTTATTTTCTTAAAAAAATTACTTTTTGTGATATTTTCATCATTAAGGACAATTTTGTAAATATTACTACCAGTCAAGGGGTACTTTTGCCATCTCTAAAAAGGGTCAAATTGAAATTTTTACTAAAAGAAAACGGCACTTTACAAATAAAATTCCAAGACACTAGCTTAAAAAATGCCATTGTACTTTTTAAAAAATTTTAAATTTTGCCATGATTAATGGTTTAGTTACCTATTAAAATAATTTTTTAAACAAAAACTAATGATTTTTTCGATAAACACGCCCATTATAATCCCTTTTAACTTTGACCTTCGTATTTTGAGGAGATGTTGACCTTAAATAAATAAAAAAACTAAGGGATATTCTAAACTTTACAACCCTTCAAATTACAAAGGTTAAAGATAGAGAGAGTTGTGAATGGTGCATTTATTAATTTTGTTGTCTACTTTTTAAAATAATAACTTTTTGTGATATCTTCATCACTAGGTAAGGGCAATTTTGAAAATATTACTAAAACAGAAGGGATACTTTTGTCATCTTCATAAAAGGTCAAGTTGAAATTTTTACTAAAGGACAAGGGCACTCTACAAATAAAATTCTAGGACACTAACTTTCAAAATGCCATTGTACTTTTGTAAAAATTTCAAATTTGTCATTGCTTAATGATTATGTTACCTAGTAAAATAATTTTTTAAACGTAAAGTAGTGATCATTTTGATAAACACACCCATCCCAACCATTTCTAACTCTAACCTTTGTATTTTGAGGGTTGTTAACTCTAGACAATCCCTATCACTAAGGAATAATGAAAACTTCACAACCCTTCAAATTACAAAGGTTAAAGATGTGAAAGGCGGATTTTTTAATTTGAAGTCTATTTTTTAAAAATATTTAATTTTTGTGATATCTTCGTCAATAAGTAAGGGCAAGTTTTTAAATATTGCTACAAGACAAGTTGTACTTTTGTCATTTCCATAAAAGTTGACTTGAAATTTTAAATAAAAGACAACGATCCTCTACAAATAAAATTTCAGGACACTAACTTCCAAAATGCTCTCGTACTTTGGTAAAAATTTAAAATTTCTCCCTTGCTATAGGGTTAAGTTACCAATTAAATTTTTTTTTTAAGCAAAAAATAATAAAATTTTCAAACCCTTCTCAATTTGACCCTTGTATTTTGAGGGTTGTTAACTTTAATCAAACCCTATCACTAAGGGATAATCTAAACCTCACAACCCTTCAAGTTACAAGGTTAAAGAAGGAGAGAATTGTGAAGGGTGGATTTACTAATTTTGTAGTTTTTTTAAAAACAGTTACTTTTTGTGTTATCTTCAACATTAAGTAAGTGAAATTTTTTAAATATTACTACAACACAAGGGGTACTTTTGTCACCTCCGTAAAGGGTAAAATTGAGATTTTTTTAAAAAGACAAGGGCAATTTACAAACAAAATTCCAGGACACTAATTCTAAAAAGCCATTGTACTTTTTTACAAAGTTATAATTTGCTCGTGTTTAATGGTTTGGTTACTTATTAAAATTATTTTTTAAACAAAAATAATGATCTTTTTGATAAACATAGCCATCACAACTCACAATCCCTACTAACATTTAACCTTTGTATTTTGAGGAGTTGTTAACTCTAGACAAACCCTATCACTAAGGCGTAATCTAAACTTCACAACCCTTCAAATTACAAAGGTTAAAGATAGATAGAATTGTGAAGGGTAGATTTACCAATTTAAATGTAATATTTTGTATTATCTTTATCATTAAGTAAGGGAAATTTTGTAAATATTACTACAAGTCAAGGGATACTTTTGCATCTCCATAAAGGGTAAAGTTGAAATTTTTATCAAAAGGCAAAAGGCATTCAACAAAAAAAATTCCAAGACACTACTTTCAAAAATACCATTGTACTTTTTAAAAGAGTTCAAATTTGCCCAAGCTTAATGATTAAGTTACATATTAAAATATTTTTTTAAACAAAAAGTAATGATCTTTTTGATAAACGCACTCATCACAACCCTTTCTAACTTTAACCTTTGTATTTTGAGGGGTTGTTAACTCTAGACAAACCTTATCATTAAGAGATAATCTAAACTTTACAACCCTTCAAATTACAAAGGTTAAAGATAGAGAGAATTGTGAAGGCTAGATTTACTTACTTTGTTGTCAATTTTTTTAAAAAAGTTATTTTTTGAGATATCTTCATCATTAAGTAAGTGCAATGTTGTAAATATTACTACAAGATTATGAGTACTTTTGTCATCTCCATAAAGGGTAAAATAAAATTTTTTACTAAAAGACAAGAGCAATCTACTGATAAAATTTCAGGACACTAACATCCATAAAGCTATCGTACTTTTGTTAAAATTTTAAATTTGACATTGCTTAATGGTTAAGTTACCTCTTAAAATAATTTTTTAAACAAAAAGTAATGATTTCTTTGATAAACACACCCATCACAACTTCTAACTTTAACCTTTATATCTGGAGTTTGTTAACTCTAGACAAATCCTATCACTAGGGCATAATTTAAACTTTACAACCCTTCAAATTATAAAGGTTAAAGATAGAAAGAGTTGTGAATGGTGTATTTACTAATTTTGTTTTCTATTTTTTTTAAAAAAAAATTACTTTTTGTGATATCTTCATCATTATATAAGGGCAATTTAGTAAATATTACTACAAGACAAGGGGTATTTTTGTCATCTCCATAGAGGGTAAATTGAAATTTTTACAAAAAGACAAGGGAACTCTACAAATAAAGTTTCAGGACACTAACTTCCAAAATGCAATTGTACTTTAGTAAAAATTTCAAATTTGCCCTTACTTTATGTAATATCTTCATCTGTAAGTTTGGGCAATTTTGTAAATAATACTACAAGACAAGGGGTACTTTGTCATTTTATAAAGGGTAAGGTTGAAATTTTAACTAAAAGACAGCAGCACTCTACAAATAAAATTTCAGAATACTAACTACCAAAATGTCACTGTACTTTTATAGAAAATTAAAATTTGTTTTTGTTTAATGGTTAAGTTACCTATTAAAACAACATTTAAACAAGAAGTAATGATCTATTTGATAAACACACCCATCATGATCCCTTCTAAATTTAACCTTTATATTTAGAGGGGTTGTTAGCTCTAGACAAACCCTACCACTAAGGGATAATCTAAACTTTACAACCTTTCATATTACAAGGGTGAAAGATAGAGATAGTGGTGAAGGGTGGATGTACTAATTTTATAGTCTACTTTTCAAAAAACGTTACTTTTTGTGAAATCTTTATCGTTATGTATGGGCAATTTTGCAAATATTACTACTAGGAAAGGGGAACTTTTGTCATCTCCATAATGGGTAATTAGAAATTTTTACTAAAAGACAAGGGCACTCTATAAATAAAATTCAAGAACGCTAACTTCGAAAATGCCGTAGTATTTTTCGTAAAAATTTCAAATTCAATCTCGCTTAATGGTAATATTAACTGTTAAAATAATTTTTTTTAAAAAAGTTATGATCTTTTTTATAAACACACCCATCACAATCCCTTACAACTTTAACCTTTGTATTTTATGTGGTTGTTAACTCTACACAGACCATATCTCTAAGGGATAATCTAAACTTCACAACCCATGAAATTACAAAGGTTAATGTTAGTGAGAGATGTTAAAGATAGATTTACTAATTTTGTAGTCTATTTTCTTAAAAACATCCTTTTTTGTGATATTTTCATCATTAAAGCTAATATTGTAAATTTTATTACCAGCCAAGGGGTACTTTTGTGATCTCTATATGGGTAAATTTGATTTTTTTTTATAAAAAAAACGACACTCTACAATTAAAATTCCATAACACTAATTTAAAAAATGCCATTGTACTTTTCTAAAAATTTCAAATTTACCCATGCTTAATAGTTCAACTACCTATTAAAATTATTTTTTAAATAAAAATGAACGATCTTTTTGATAAACACACCCATTACAACCCCTTCTAACTTTAACCTTTGTATTTTAAGAGGACGTTAACTCTAGATAAATCCTTAAACTAAAGGATAATCTAAAGTTTACAACCCTTCAAATTGCAAAGGTTAAAGATAGATAGAGCTGTGAAGGGTGGATTTATTAATTTTGTTGTCTATTTTTTAAAAAGAAGTTACTTTTTGTGATATCTTCATCATTAGGTAAGGGTTATTTTCTAAATATTACTAAAAGAGAAGGGATACTTTTGTCACCTCCATAAAAGGTCAAGTTGAAATTTTTACTAAAGGACAATGGCACTCGACAAATAAAATTCCAAGACGCTAACTTCCAAAATGCCATTGTACTTTTGTAAAAATTTCAAATTTGCCCTTTTTTAATCATTAACTTACCTATTAAAATATTTTTTAAACAAAAAGTAGTGATCATTTTGATAAACATACCCATCACAGCCCCTACTAACTTTAACCTTTTTATTTTGAGGGGTTGTTAAGTTTAGACAATCCCTATCACAAAGGGATAATCAAAACTTCACAACCCTTCAACTTACAAAGGATAAAGATAGAGAGAGTTGTGAAAGGTCGATTTATTAATTTTGTAGTCTATTTTTTTAAAAAGTTACATTTGGTGATATCTTCTTCATTAATTAAGTAAAGGCAATTTTGTAAATACTACTACACAACAAGTTGTACTTGATTGATCGATGCAAGCTCGTTCTCCAAGAGCTGAAGTCGAGCATCTTAGTCTTGGCAAAGTTATTTGCCAGAGTATCCCAAGCCGATTTTGGAGTATCAGCTTGCCGAATATGTTCTAACAGTTCTTTCTGAACCGTGGTCTTTAAAAAAAGATAATGCCTTACCCGCCTTAATCCGCCATCTTAGTAGTGCTGCTACATCTTCTTCTGCTGGTGCGACAGTGTCGTTACCAATCACGATCTCCCAGAGATCCTGGCCTCGCAGGTATGACTCTATGCACGAACGTCAATGGTCGTAGTTGTGGTTTTTTAGCTTCTCGAGTCCTGTCGTTGCGTTTGCAAGGTCCGGCATTATGATTGGTGTGATCACGCCCTAATCCTTACACCAAGAAGCTCAGTCCCGGCGAGGGGCAGGTCATACTTGAAATTTTAAATAAAAGACAACGACACTCTTCAAATAAAATTCCAGGACACTAACTTCCAAAATGCCCTCGTAATTTTATAAATATTTAAAAATTTACTATTGCTTTATGGTTAAGTTACTGATAAAAAAAAACTTTAAGCAAAAAGTAACGATCTATTTGATAAATACACCCATCACAACCCCTTCTAACTTTAACCTTTGTATTTTGAGGGGTTGTTAACTCTAAACAAACCCTATCACTAAGGGATAATTTAAACTTCACAACCTTTCAAATTACAAAGATTAAAGATGGAGAAAATTGTGAAGGTTGGATTTATTAATTTTGCAGTCTTATATTTTTAAAAAGTTACTTTTTTCTTATCTTCATCATTAGGTATAGAAAATATTGTAAATATTACTACAAGATAGAGGGTACTTTTGTCATCTCCATAAAGGGGTAAAGTTGAACTTTTTACTACATGACAAGGGCATTGTACAAAAAACTCTAGGACGCTATTTTCAAAAATGCCAATGTATATTTTTAAAAAGTTCTAATTTTCCTATTCTTAATGGTTAAGTTACCTGTTAAAATAATTTTTTAAACAAAATGTAATGATCGATTTGATAAACACACATATCACAGCCCCTTATAACTTTAACCTTTGTATTTTGAGGGGTTGTTAACTGTAGACAAACCCTATCACTAAGGGATAATCTAAACTTCACAACCCTTCAAATTACAAAGGTTAAAGATAAGGGAAGTGTGAAGGGTGGATTTACTAATTTTGTAGTCTTTTTTTTAAAAAAATTTACTTTTTGTTTTACCTTCACCATTAAGTAAGGGAAATTTTGTAAATATTACATCAGGTCAAGGGGTACTTTTGTCATCTCCATAAAGGGTAAAGTTGAAATTTTTACTAAAAGATAAGGGCACTCTACAAACAAAATTTCAAGACACTAATTTCAAAAATGCCATTGTTCTTTTTTAAAAAGTTCTAATTTTCCTTTGCATAATCATTAAGTTACCTATTAAAATAATATTTTGAACAAAAAGTAATGATCTTTTTGATAAACACACCAATCACAACCCCATCTAACTTTAACCTTTGTATTTTGAGGGATTGTTAACTCTAGACATACCATATCACTAAGGGACAATCTAAATTTTGCAACCCCTCATATTACAAAGGTTAAAGGATGAGAGAATTCTGAAGTGTGGATTTCCTAATTTTATAGTCTATTTTTTAAAAAAAGTTACTTTTTTTGACATCTTCATCATTAAGCAAGAGCAATTTTGTAAATACTACAAGATATTGAGTACTTTTGTGTTCTCCATAAAGGGTAAAAATGAAATTTTTATTAAAAGACAAGGGCAATCTACTAATATGACACTAACTTCCATAATACTATCGTACTTTTGTTAAAATTTAAAATTTGACCTTGCTTAATGCTTAAGTTACCTCTTAAAATAATTTTTTAAACAAAAAGTATTGATCTTTTTTATAGACACACCCATCACAACCCCTGCTAACTTTAGTGAGGGGTTGTTAACTCTAGACAAACCCTAAGACTAGGGCATAATCTAAACTTCACAACCCTACAAAGGTTAAAGATAGATAGAGTTGTGAAGGGTGTATTTACAAATTTTGTATTCTGTTTTTTTTTTAAACTTACTTTTTGTGATATATTCAACATTATGTAAGGGCAATTTTGTAAATATTACTACAAGATAGGGGGTACTTTTGTCATCTTCATAAAGGGTAAAGTTGAAATTTTTAATAGAAGATAAATGAACTCTACAAATAAAATTCCAGGACACTAACTTCCAAAATATAATTGTACTTTAGTAAAATTTTCAAATTTGCCCTTACTCTAAGTTTGGGCAATTTTGTAAATAATACTACATGACAAGGGGTACTTTGTCATTTCATAAAGGGTAAGGTTGAAATTTTAACTAAAAAACAGGAGTGATCTAAAAATAAAATTTCAAGATACAAACCACCAAAATGCCATTGTACTTTTGTAAAAAATTCAAATTTGTCTTTGTTTAATGGTTAAGTTACATATTAAAATAAATTTTTAAACAATAAGTAATAATCTACTTGATAAACACCCTCATCACGACCCCTTCGAAATTTAACCTTTATATGTAGAGGGGTTGTTAACTCTAGACAAACCCAACCACTAAGAGATAATCTAAATTTCACAACCTTTCATATTACAAGGGTGAAAGATAGAGAGAGTGGTGAAGGGTGGATTTATTAATTTTATAGTCTATTTTTTAAAAAACGTTACTTTTTGTGAAATCTTCATCATTAGGTACGTGCAATTTTGTAAATACTATTACTTGGGACGGGGAACTTTTGTCATCTCCATAAAAGGTAAAGTCGAAATTTTTACTAAAAGACAATGGCACTCTATAAATAAAATTTCGGGACCCTAACTTCGAAAATGTCGTAGTACTTTTGTAAAAATTTCAAATTTGTCCTCGTTGAATAGTAAACTTACCTGTTAAAATAATTTTTAAACAAAAAGTAATGGTCTTTTTTATAAATACAACCATCACAACCCCTTATAACTTTAACCTTTGTATTTTGTGTGTTTGTTAACTCTAGACAAACCCTATCTCTAAGGGATAATCTAAACTTCACAACCCTTGAAATTAGAAAGGTTAAAGTTAGTGAGAGATGTGAAAGATGGATTTGCTAATTTTGTAGTCTATTTTCTTAAAAAAATTACTATTCTTGATATTTTCATCATGCAACTTTGTAAATATTACTACCAGTCAAGCCGTAATTTTGTCATCTTTGTAAAGGGTAAAATTGAAATTTTTACTAAAAGAAAATGGCACTCTACAATTAAAATACCAGGACACTAATTTAAAAAAGGCCATTGTAATTTTTTAAAAATTTCAAATTTGCCCTTGCTTAATGGTTCAATTATCTATTAAAATAACTTTTTAAGCAAAAACTAATTATCATTTTGATAAACACTCCCATTACAAGCCCAACTAACTTTAACCTTTCAAATTACAAAGGTTAAAGATAGAGAGAGAGTAGTGAAGGGTGGATTTACTATTTTTGTAATCTATTTTTTTTTAAAATAGTAACTCTTTGTGATATTTTCATCATTAAGTAAGGGTAATTTTGTAAATATTACTACAAGAGAAGGGATACTTTTGTTATTTCCATAAAATGTCAAGTTGAAATTTTTACTAAAAGACAAGGGCACTTTACAAATAAACTTCTAGAACACTAACTTCCAAAATGCCATCGAACTTTTATAAGAATTACAAATTTGCCCTTTCTTAATGATTAAGTTACCTATTAAAATAAATTTTTAAGCAAAAAGGAATTATCATTTTGATATAAACACCCATCACAACCCCTACTAACTTTAACCTTTGTATTTTGAGGGGTTGTTAAATCTAAACAATCCCTACCACTAAGGGATAATCAAAACTTCACAACCCTTGAAATTACAAAGGTTAAAGATAGAGGGAGTTGTGAAAGATAGATTTACTAATTTTGTATTCTATTTTTTTCAAAAAAGTTACTTTTTGTGATATCTTTGTCATTAAGTAAGAAATTTTGTAAATACTACAACAAAACAAGTTGTACTTTTGTCATCTCCATAAAGGGTATACTTGAAATTATAAATAAAAGACAACGATACTTTACAAATAAAATTTCAGGACACTAACTACTAAAATGCCCTGGTACTTTTGTAAAAATTTGCCTTTGCATTATTGTTAAGTTATCGATTAAAAAAAAAATTAAGCAAAAAGTAATGATCTTTTTGATAAACACACCCATCACAACCCCTTCTAACTTTAACCTTTGTATTTTGAGTAACTCGACAAACCCTATCACTAACGGATAATCTAAACTTCACAACCCTTCAAATTAGAAAGGTTAATGATGGAGAGAATTGTGAAGGGTGGATTAACTAATTTTGCAGTCTTTTTTTTTTAAAAAAAGTTACTTTTAGTGTTTTCTTCATCATTAAGTATGGAAAATATTGAAAATATTACTACAAGACAAGGGGTACTTTTGTCATCTCCATAAAGGGTAAAGTTTAAATTTTTACTACAAGATAAGGGCACTCTACAAAAAAAATTCTAGGACGCTAATTTCAAAAATGCCATTGTACTTTTTTATAAAGTTCTGATTTTGCCCGTGCTTAATGGTTATGTTACCTATTAAAATAACATTTTAAAGAAAAAGTAATGATCGATTTGATAAACACCCCTATCACAACCCCGTCTAACTGTAATCTTTGTATTTTGAGGGGCTGTTAACTCTAGACAAACCTTATCACTAATGGATAATCTAAACTTCACAACCCTTCAAATTACAAAGGTTAAAGATAGAAAGAATTTTGACGGTTGGATTTATTAATTTTTTAGTTTTTTTTTTTTAAAAAAAATTACTTTTTGTGTTTCGTTCATCATTAAGTAAGGAAAATTTTGTAAATATTACAACAAGTCAAGGGGTACTTTTGTCATCTCCATAATGGGTAAATCCAACCTCCATGAAGGGGTACTTTTGTCATCATTAAGCAAGGGCACTTTACAAACAATATTCCAAAACACTAATTTGAAAAATGCCATTGTACTTTTAAAAAATTCTAATTTGCCCATGCTTAATAATTAAGTTACCTATTAAAATAATTTTTTGAACAAAAAATAATGACCTTTTTGATAAACACACCCATCACAACCCCTTCTAACTTTAAGCTTTGTATTTTGAAGGGTTGTTAACTCTAGACAAACCATATCACTAAGGGAAACGTAGCTGTACTATTTTTGTAGTCTAATTTTTTAAAAAAGTTACTTTGTTTGATATCTTCATCATTAAGTAAGAGTAATTTTATAAATATTACTGCAAGATATTGAGTACTTTTGTCTTCTCCATAAAGGGTAAAGTTGAAATTTTTACTCAAAGACAAGGGCAATCTACTGATAAAAATTTCAAATTTACACTTGCTTAATGATTAAGTTACCTATTAAAATAGTTTTTTAAACAAAAAGTAGTTATCATTTTGATAAAGACACCTATCACAGCCACTTCTAACTTTAACCATTGTATTTTGAGGGGTTGTTAACTCTAGCCAATCCTTATCACTAAGGGATAATAAAAACTTCACAACTCGTCAAATTATAACAGTTAAAGATAGAGAGAGTTGTGAAAAGTGGATTTATTAATTTTGTAGTCTAGTTTTTTAAAACAGTTACCTTTTTGTGATTTCTTTGTCACTAAGTAAGGACGATTTTTTAAATATTACTATAAGACAAGTTGTACTTTTGTCATATCCATAAAGGGTATACTTGAAATTTTAAGTAAAAGACAACGACACTCTACAAATAAACGTTCAAGACACTAACTTCCAAAATGCTCTAGCACTTATGTAAAAATTTAAAAATTTCCCCTTTCTTTATAGTTAAGTTTTCGATTAAAAACTTTTTTTTAAAAAAAAGTAATGATCTTTTTGATAAACACACCCATCACAACCCCTTCTAACTTTAACCTTTGTATTTTGAGGGGTTGTTAACTACAGACAAACTTTATCACTAAGGAATAATCTAAACTTCTCAACCCTTCAACATACAAAGGTTAAAGATAGAGAGATGTCTGAAAGGTGGATTTACTAATTTTGTAGTTTATTTTTTTGAAAAAGTTATTTTTATGATTTCTTCGTCATTAAGTATGGGCATTTTGTAAATATTACAACAAGACAAGTTGTGTACTTGAAATTTTAAATACAGACCACAATACTCAACAAATAAAATTTCTGGACATTAACTTCCAAAATGCTCTAGTACTTTTGTAAAAATTTAAAAATTTGCCCTTACTTTATGGTTAAGTATCCGATTAAATTTTTTTTTTAAGCAAACAGTAATGATTTTTTTGATAAACACACCCATCACAACCCCTTCTAACTTTAACCTTTATATTTTGATGGGTTGTTAACTCTGAACAAACCCTATCAGTAAGGCATAATCTAAACTTCACAACCCTTCAAATTACAAAAGTTAAAGATAGTAAGAGTTGTGAAAGGTGGATTTACTAATTTTGTGTTATATTCGTTTTTAAAATGTTACTTTTTGTGATATCTTCATCATTATATATGGGGAATTTTGTAAATATTATTACAAGTCATGGGGTACTTTTGTCATCTCTATAAAGGGTAAAGTTGAAATTTTTAGTAAAGATAGGGGCACTCTACAAACAAAATTCCAAGACGTTAATTTCAAAAATGCCATTGTACTTTTTTAAAAAGTTCTAATTTGCCCGTTCTTAAAAAGTTCTAATTTGATCGTTTTGATAAACGCACCCATCACAACCCCTTCAAACTTTTACCTTTGTATTTTGAGAGGTTGTTAACTCTAGACAAACCCTATCACTAAGGGATAATCTAAACTTCACAACCCTTCAAATTACAAAGGTTGAAGATTAAGAGAGTTGTGAACGGTGGATTTACTAAGTTTATAGTCTATTTTTTTACAAAAGTAATTTTTTGTGATATCTTCGTCATTAAGTAGGAGCAATTTTTTAAATATTAAAGCTGAAATTTTTACGAAGAGACAAGGATACTCTACAAATAAAATTCCAGGACATTAACTTTCAAATTGCCATTGTACTTTTTTAAAAATTCAAATTCGTCCTTACTTAATGGTTAAAGTTACCTATTAAAAAAACAAATTTAACGGAAAGGAAAGATCATTTTGATTAATACCCCTATGACAACCCCTTCTAACTTTAACCTTTGCATATTGAAGGATGTTAACTCTAGACAAACCCTATTACTAAGGGATAATCTAAACTTTACAACCCTTCAAATTACAAATGTTAAAGATAGAGAGAATTATGATTTATTTAATTTTGTATTCTATTTTTTTAAAAACAGTTACGTTTTGTGATATCTTCGTCATTAATTAAGTGCAACTTTGTAAATATTACTACAAGACAAGGAGTACTTTTGTCATCTTAATAAAGGGTTCATTTAAAAATTTTTACTAAAAGACAAGGGCATTCTACTGATAAAATTTCAAGACACTAACTTTCAAAATACTATTGTATTTTTGTAAAAATTTTAAATTTGACCTTGCGTTCTGGTTACGTTTCCCTCCTAAAATAATTTTTTAAACAAAAAGTAATGATCAATTTGATGAACACACCTATCTCAACCCCTTCTAACTTTAACCTTTATATTTTGAGGGGTTGTTAACTCTAGACAAACCCTTTCACTAAAGCATAATTTGAACTTCACAACCTTTCAAATTATAAACGTTAAAGATATAGAGAGTTGTGAAGGGTGGATTTACTAATTTTTTAGTCTGTTTTTTTTAAAAAACTTACATTTTGTAATATCTTCATCATTTTGTAAGGGCAATTTGTAAATATTACTACAAGACAAGGGGTACTTTCGTCATCTTCATAAAGGGTAAAGCTGAAATTTTTACTAAAAGATAGTGGCACTCTGAATTAAAATCCTAGGACACTAACTTCTAAAATGCAATTGTATTTTTTTAAAAATTTCAAATTTGCCCTTATTCTTTGTGATATCTTCATCATTAAGTAAGGGAAATTTCGTAAATATTAGGATATGACAAGGGGTACTTTTCCATTTCATAATGGGTAAAGTTGAAATTTTAAGTAAAAGACAGGGGCGCTCAACAAATAACATACCAGGATGCTAACTTCCAAAATGCCATTCTACTTTTGTAAATATTTCAAATTTGCCTTTGCTTATTGGTTAAGTAACTTATTAAAATAAGTTTTTAAACAAAAAATAATGATTTATTTGATAAGCACGCCCATCACGACCCGTTCTAAATTTAACCTATATATTTTGAGGGGTTGTTAACTCTAGACAAACCTTACCACTAAGGGATAATCTAAACTTCACAACCCTTCAAATTACAAGGGTTAAAGATCATGTAGTTTTGAAGGGTGGATTTACTAATTTTATAGTCTGTTATCTTGATCATTATGTATGGGAAATTTTAACAAATATTATTACTAGACATGGGGAACTTTTATCATTTCCATAAAGGGTAAAGTTGAAATTTTTACTAAAAGATAATGGCACCCTATAAGTAAACTTCCAGGGCACTAACTTCCATAATGCCATTGTACTTTTGAAAAAATTTCAAATTTTCCTACGCTTAATGATTAAGTTACCTATTAAAATAATTTTTAAACAAAAAGTACTGATCTTTCGATAAACACACCCATCACAGCCCCTTATAACTTTAACCTTTGTACTTTGTGTGGTTGTTAACTCTAGGCAAACCCTATCTCTAAGGGATAATCTTAACTTCACAACCCTTGAAATTACAAAGGTTAAAGATAGTGAGAGTTGTGAAAGGTGAATTTACTAATTTTGTTGTCGATTTTCTTAAAAAAGTTACATTTTGTGTTATTTTCATCATTAAGGGTAATTTTGTAAATATTACTACCAGACAAGGGGTACTTTTGTCGTCTCTATAAAGGGTAAAATTGAAATTTTTACTAAAAGAAAACGACACTTTACAAATAAAATTGCAGGACACTAACTTCGAAAATGCCATTTTGCTTTGCTAAAAATTTCAAATTTGCTCTTGTTTAATGGTTCAATTACCAATTAAAATAATTTCTTAAACAAAAACTAATGATCTTTTTGATAAACACACTCATCACAACCCCTTCTAACTTTAACTTTTGTATTTTGAGGACAATTCCTAAAACTAAGGGATAATCTAAACTTTACAATCCTTCAAATTAAAAAGGTTAAAGATAGAGAGAGTTGTGAATGGTGCATTTACAAATTCTGTAGACTATTTTTTTAAAGTAGTAACTTTTTGTGATATCTTCATCATTAAGTAAGGATAATTTTGTTAATATTACTACAAGACAATGGATATTTTTGTCTTCTCCATAAAAGGTAAAGTTGAAATTTTTACTAAAAGACAAGGGCAGTCAAGATATAAAATTCTACGACACTAACTTCCAAAATGCCATTGTACTTTTGTGAAAATTTAAACTTTGCGTTTGTTTAATGATTAAATTACCTATTAAAATAATTTTTTAAACAAAAAGTAGTGATCATTTTGATAAAAACACCCATCGCAACCCCTTCTAACTTTAATCGTTGTATTTTGAGGGGTTGTTAACTCTAGAAAATCCCTATCACTAAGGGATAATCAAAACTTCACAACCCATCAAATTACAAAGGTTAAAGATAGAAAGAGTTGTGAAAGGTGGATTTACAAATTTTGCAGTATATTTTTTTAAAAAAGTTACTTTTTGTGATATCTTCGTTATTAAGTACGATCAATTTTGTAAATGTTATTACAAGACAAGTTGTACTTTTGTCAACTCCAAAAAGGGTATACTTGAAATTTTAAATAAACGACGACGACACTCTACAAATAAAATTCCAAGGCACTAACTTCCAAACTGCTATTGTATTTTTGTAAAATTTCAAATTTTCCCTTGCTTTATATTTAATTTACCTATTAAAAAAGAATTTAGTAAAAAATAAGGATCTTTTTGATAAACACACCCATCACAACCCCTTCTAACTTTAATATTTGTATTTTGAGGGGTTGTTAACTCTAGACAAACCCTATCACTAAAGGACAATTTCAGCTTCACAACCCTTCAAATTACAAAGGCTAAAGCTAGAGATAATTGTGAAGGGTTGGTTTACTAATTTTGTAGTTTTGTTTTTTTAAAAGTTACTTTTTGTATTAACTTGATCATTAAGTAAGGGAAAGTTTGCAAATATTACTACAAGATAAGGATACTTTTGTCATATCTATAAAGGATAAAGTTGAAATTTTTACTAAAAAACAAAGGCACTCTATAAACAAATTTCCAGGACACTAATTTCAAAAATGCCTTTGTACTTTTTTAAAAAGTTCTATTTTTCCTGTGCTTAATGGTTAAGTTACCTATTAAAATATTTTTTAAAACAGAAAGTAGTGATAAATTTGATAAACGCCCCACAACCCCTTCTAACTTTAACCTCTGTATATGGGATAATCTAAACTTCACAACCCTTCAAATTACAAAGGTTAAACATTGAAAGAGTTATAAATGTTGGATTTACTAATTTTGTCGTCTAGTTTTTTAAAAAAGTTACTTTTTGTGCTCTCTTCAACATTAAGTAAGGGCAATTTTGTATATATTACTATAAGACAAGGGGTACTTTTGACATCTTAAAAAAGGTATAGTTAAAATTCTTACTAAACGAAAAAGGCACTCTACAAATAAAATATCAGAATACTAACTTCCAAAATGTCATTATACTTTTATAAAAATTTCAAATTTGCCATTGCTTAATAGTTAAGTTACATATTAAAATAATTTTTTAAACAAAAAGTAATGATCGTTTTGATAAACACACCCTTTTAACTTTAACCTTTGTATTTTGAGAGGTTGTTAACTCTAGACAAACACTTTCACTAATGGATAATCTAAACTTCACAACCCTTCAAATTATAAAGGTTACAGATAAAGAGAGTTCTGAAGGGTGGATTTACTAACTTGGCAAACTACTTTTTTTAAAATGTAACCTTTTGTGATATCTTCATTATTAAGTAGGAGCAATTTTGTAAATATTACAATAAGATAAGGGGTATTTTTGTCATTGCTATAAAGGATAAAGTTGATTTTTACTAATAGAAGAGAGCACTCTACAAAAACAATTCCAAAACATTAATTGCCAAATTGCCATTGTACTTTTTATAAAAATTTCAAATTTCCCTTTACTTAATGGTTAAGTTACCGATTAAAATAATTTTTTAACAAAAAGTAAATATCATTTTGATAAATACACCTATCACAACCCCTTATAACTTTAACCTTTATATATTGAGGGGTTGTTAACTCTAGACAAATCCTATTACTAAAGGATAATCTAAACTTTACAACCCTTCAAATTATAAAGGTTAAAGATAGAGAGAATTGTGAAATGTGGATTTACTAGTTTTTTAGTCTAGTGTTTTAAAAATGTTACTCTTTGTGATATCTTCATCATTAAGTAAGGGCATTTTTGTAAATATTACTTCAAGACAAGGGATATCTCCATAAAAGGTAAAGTAACAATTTTTAGTAATATATGGTGGATTTATTAATTTTGTAGTCTATTTTTAAAAAAATTTACTTTTTGTGATAACTTCATCATTATGTAATGGCAACTTTGTAAATACTAATACAAGACAAGAGGTACTTTGATCATCTCCAAAATGGGTAAAGTTGAAATTCTTACTAAAATACAAGGGCATTCTACACATAAATTCCAAGACACTAACTTCCAAAAAGAAATCATAATTTTGTAAAAATTTCAAATTTGCCAATACGCTTTGTGATTTCTTCATTATTAAGTAAGGACAATTTTGTAAATATTACTATATGACAAGGGATACTTTGCCATTTCACAAAGGGTAAAGTTAAAATTTTATCTAAAAGTCAAGGCACTCTACAAATAAAATTTCAAGACACTAACATCCAAAATGTCATTGTACTATTGTAAAAATTTCAAATTTTTCTTTGCTTAATAGTTAGGTTTCAAATTAAAATAAATTTTTAAACAAAGAATAATGATCTATTTGATAAACAAACCCATCACAACTCCTAAATTTAACCTTTGTATTTTAAGGGGTTGTTAACTCTAGACAAACCCTACCACTAAGGGATAATCTAAACTTCACAACCATTAAAACTTTCAAATTTGCCCTTACTCTTAGTGATATCTTCATCATTAAGAAAGGGTAATTTTGTATAAAATACCACATGACAAGGGGTACTTTGCCATTTCATAAAGGATAAAGTTGAAATTTTAACTAAAAGACAAGGACACTTTGCAAATAAATTTCCAGTATACTAATTGCCAAAATACCATTGTACTTGTGTAAAAAATTCAAATTTGCCTTTTCTTAATGGTTAAGTTACATATTAAAATAAATTTTTAAACAACAAGTAATGATCTATTTGATAAACACACCCATCACGACCCTTTCTAAATTTAACCTTTATATTTTGAGGGGTAGTTAACTCTAGACAAACCCTATTCAAATTACAAGGGTTAAAGATTGAGAGAGTAGTGAAGAGTAGATTTACTAATTTTATAGTCTATTCTTTAAAAAATGTTAGCTTTTGTGAAATCTTTATCATTATGTTTGAGCAATTTTGCAAATATTACTACAAGACAAGGAAAACTTTTGTCTTCTCCATAAAAGGTAAAGTTGAAATTTTTACTAAACAACAGTGACACTCTATAAATAAAATTTCAAGGCACTAATTTCCAAAATATCGTTGTACTTTCAAAAAAAAAATCAAATTTATCCTCCCTTAATGGTTAAGTTAACTGTTAAAATAATTTTTAAACCAAAAGTAATGATGTTTTTGATAAACACACCCATCACAACCCCTTATAACTTTAACCTTTGTATTTTGTGTTAACTCTAGATAAACCCTATCTCTAAGGGATAATCTAAACTTCACGACCCTTGAAATTGCAAAGGTTAAAGTTAGCGAGAATAGTGAAAGGTGGATTTACTAATTTTGTAGTCTATTCTTTAAAAAATTTACTTTCTGTGATATTTTCATCATTAAGGGTAATTTTATAAATATTACTACCAATCAAGGGGTACTTTTGTCATCTCTATAAACGGTAAAATCGACATTTTAACTAAAAGAAAACAATACTCTACAAATAAAATTCCAGAACACTAACTTCAAAAATGCCATTGTATTTTAATTAAAATTTAAAATTTGATCTTGCTTAATTGTTTAGTTAACTATTAAAATAATTTTTTAAACATAAACTAAGGATTTTTTTGACAAACACACCCATTACAACCCCTTCTAATTTTAACCTTTGTATTTTGAGAAGATGTTACCTCTAGACAAATCTAAGAATAAAGGGATAATCTAAACTTTAAAACCCTTCAAATTACAAAGGTTAAAGATTGAGAGAGTTGTGAATGGTGGATTTACTAATTTTATAGTTTATTTTTTAAAATAGTAACTTTTTGTGATATCTTCATCATTAGATAAAGGTAATTTTGTAAATATTAATACAAGAGAAGGGATACTTTTGTCATCTCCATAAAAGGCTAAGTCAAAACTTTTACTAAAGTACATGGGCACTCAACAAATAAAAGTCCAAGAAACTAATTTCCAAAATGCCATTGATTAAGTTAACTATTAAAATATTTTTTTATACAAAAAGTAGTGATCATTTTGATAAACACACCAATCATAACCGCTTTTAACTTTTAACCTTTGTATTTTGAGGGGTTGTTAACTCTAAACAATCCCTATCGCTAAGGGATAATCAAAACTTCACAACCCTTCAAATTACAAAGGTTAAAGATAGATATAGTTGTGAAAGGTGGATTTACTTATTTTGTAGTCTATTTTTTAAAAAGAGTTACTTTTTGTATTTTCTTCGTCATTAAGTAAGCGTAATTTTTTAAATATTACTACAAAACAAATTGTACTTTTGTCATCTCCATAAAGGGTATAATTGAATTTTTTTTTAAAAAAGACAACGGTACTCTTCAAAGAAAAATCCAGGACACTAACTACCACATTACCATTGTACTTTTATAAAAAATTCAAATTTATCCTTGCTTAATTGTTAAGTTACCTATTAAAATAATTTTTTAACAAAAACTAAATATCATTTTGATTAATACACCTATGACAACCCCTTCTAACTTTAACCTTTGTATATCGATGGGTTGTTAACTCTAGAAAAACCCTATTACTAAGGGATAATCTAAACATTACAATCCTTTAAATTACAAAGGTTAAAGATAGAGAGAATTGTGCTAGGTGAATTTATTAATTTTGTACTTTTTTTTAATAAAAAAATAACTTTTTTGTGATATCTCTATCATTAAGTAAGTTTAATTTTTTAAATATTACTACAAGACAAGGAGTACTTTTGTCATCTTAATAAGGGGTAAATTTGAAATTTTTACTAAAAGACAAGGGCAATCTACTGATGAAATTTCAGGTCACTATCTTAACAAATGTTATTGTACTTTTATAAAAATTTTAAATTTGACCTTACTTAATGGTTACGTTACCTCTTAAAATAATTTTTTAAACAAAAAGTAATAATCGATTTGATAAATACACCAATCACAACCCTTTCTAACTTTTACCTTTATATTTTGAGGGGTTGTTAACTCTAGACAAACCCTATCACCAAAGCATAATCTAAACTTCACAAGCCTTAAAATTATAAAGGTTAAAGATATAGAGAGTTGTGAAGAGTGGATTTACTAAATTTGTAGTACATTTTTTAAAAGAAAGTTACATTTCGTGATATCTTTATCATTATGTAAGGGTAATTTTGTAAATATTATTACAAGACATGGAGTTCTTTTGTCATCTCTATAAATGGTAATCTTGAAATTTTTACTCAAAGACAAGGGTACTCTAGAAATAAAATTCCAAGACACCAACTTTCAAAATACAACTGTACTTTTGTAAAAATTTTAAATTTGCCCTTACACTTTGTGATATCTTCATCATTAAGTAAGAGCAATTTTGTAAATATTACAACATGACAAGGGGTACTTTGCCATTTCAAAAAGGGTAAAGTTGAAATTTTAAGTAAAAAAATAGCGTACTCTGCAAATAAAATTTGAGAACACTAACTTCCAAAATACCATTGTACTTTTGTAAAAATTTTAAATTTGCCTATGCTTAATGGTTAAGTTACGTATTAAAAGAAAATTTTAAACAAAAAGTAATGATCTATTTGATAAACACACCTTTCAAAACCCCTTTTAAATTTAACCTTTGTATTTTGAGGGGTTGTTAACTCTAGACAAACCGTACCATTAAGGGATAATCTAAACTTCACAACCCTTCAAACTACAAAAATTTAAGATGTAGAGAGTTGTGAAGGGAGGATTACTAACTTTTTTTAAAAAAGTAAACTTTTGTGATATCATCATCATTAAGTAGGAGAAATTTTGTAAATATTACTACAAGACAAGGGGTAGTTTTGTCAACTCCATAAAGGATAAACTTGAAATTTTTATTAAGAGACCAAGGCACTATACAAATTAAAATCCAGGACACTAATTTCTAAATTGCCATTGTATTTTTGTAAAAATTTCAAATTTTCTTTTACTTAATTGTTAAATTACCCATTAAAATAAATTTTTAGCAGAAAGTAATGATCATTTTGATAAATACACATATCACAACCTTTTCTAACTTTAGCCATTTTTTTTTTAAGATGTTGTTAACTCTAGACAAACTCTATTACTAAGGGATAATCTAAACTTTACAACCCATCAAATTAAAAAGGTTAAAGATAGAGAGAATTATTAAGAGTGGATTTACTAATTTTGTAGTCTATTTTTTAAAAAACGTTACTTTTTATGATATCTTCCTCATTAAGTAAGGGCAATTTTGTTAATATTACTGCAAGACAATGAGTACTTTTGTCATCTCCATAAAGAGTAAAGTTCAAATTTTTACTACGAGACAAACGCATTCTATTGATAAAATTCTTGAACACTAACTTCCAGAATGCTATTCTACTTTTGTAAAAAATTAAAATTTGACGTTGCTTAATAGTTAAGTTACTTCTTGAAATACTTTTTAAAACAAAAAACAATGATCTTTTTGATAAACACACTCATCACAACCCCTTCCAACTTTAACATTTATATTATGAGGGGTTGTTAACTCTAGACAAACCTTATTACTAAGGCATAATCTAAACTTCACAACCCCTCAAATTACAAAGGTTAGAGATACAGAAAGTTGTGAAGGGTGGATTTTACTAATATTGTAGTCTAGTTTTTAAAAAAAAGTTATATTTTGTGATATCTTCATCATTATATAAGGGTAATTTTGTAAATATTACTACAAGAAAAAGGATACTTTTGTCATCTCCATAAAGGGTAAAGTTGAAATTTTTACTAAAAGACAAAGGCACTCTACAAATAAAATTCCATGATACCAACTTCCAAAATGCAATTGTACTTTTGTAAAACTTTCAAATTTACCTTTACTTAATGGTTAAGTTACATATTAAAATAATTTTTTACACAAAAAGTAATGATCTATTTGATAAACACACCATTCACAATCTCTTCTAAATTTAACCTTTGTATTTTGAGGGGTTGTTAACTCTAGACAAACTCTACCACTAATGGATAATTTAAACTTCACAACCCTTCAAATTATAATGGTTAAAGATAGAGAGAGTTGTGAAGGATGGATTAACTAATTTGATAGTCTATTTTTTAAAAATTGTTACATTTTGTGATATCTTCATCATTGTTTATAGGCAATTTTGTAAATATTACTACTAGACAAGGAGAACTTTTGTCATCTCCATAAAGGGTAAAGTTGAAATTTTTACTAAAAGATAAAGGCATTCTATAAATAAATTTTAGGACACTAACTTCCAAAATGCCATTGTACTTTTGTAAAAATTTCAAATTTACCCGCACTTAATGGTTAAGTTACCTGTTAAAATAACTTTTAAATACAAAGTGATGATTTTTTTGATAAACATACCCATCACAACTCCTCCTAACTTTAACCTTTGCATTTTGTGTGGTTGTTAATTCTAGACAAACGCTATCTCTAAGGGATAATTTATTCTTCATAGCCCAGAAATTATAAAGGTTAAAGATAGTGAGAGTTGTGCAAGGTGGATTTAATAATTTTGTAGTGTATTTTCCTATAAAAATTATTTTTTGTGATAATTACATCATTAAGGGAAATTTTTCCAATATTACTACCATACAAGCGGTTCTTTTGTTATCTCCATAAACGGTAAAATTGAAACACTACAAATAAAATTCCAAGACACTATAACTTCAAACATTCCATTGTACTTGTAAAAATTTAAAATTTGCCATTGTTTAATAGTTTAGTTACCTAGTAAAATAATTTTTTTAAAAAAACCTAATGATTTTTTTGATAAACACAACCATTACAACCGCTTCTAACTTTAACCTTTGTATTTTGAGGGGTTGTTAACTCTAGACAAATCCAAAAACAATGAGATATTCGAAAGTTTACAACCCTAAAACCACACAGGTTAAAGATAGAGATAGTTGTGAAGGGTGAATTTACTAATTTTGAAGTCTATATTTTTAAAATAGTAACTTTTTGTGACATCTTCATCATTTGGTAAAGGCAAATTTATTAATATTACTACAAGAGAAGGGATACTTTTATAATCTCCATAAATGGTCGACTTGTTAAAATAATTTTTGTCCACGCTTAATGGTTAAATTACTTGTTAAAATAATTTTTAAATAAAAAGTAATGATCTTTTTTATAAACACACCCATCACAACCCCTTATAACTTTAACATTTGTATTTTGTGTGGTTGTTAACTCTAGGCAAACCCTATCTCTAAGGGATAATCTAAAAGTCACAACCCTTGAAATTACAAAGGTTCAAGTTAGTGAGAGTTGTGAAAGGTGGATTTACTAATTTTGTTGTCTATTTTCTTAAAACAATTACTATTTGTGATATTTTCATCATTAAGGGTACTTTTGTAGATATTACTACCAGTCAAGGGGTACTTTGTCATCTCCATAGAGGGTAAAATTGAAATTTTTACTAAAAGAGAACGACACTTTACAAATAAAATTCAAAGACACTAAGTTAAAAAATGCCATTGTACTTTTAAAAAAAATTCAAATTTACCCCTGCTTAATGGTTCAGTTACCTATTAAAATATTTTTTTAAAAGCAAACTAATGATTTTTTTGATAAACACACCCATTATAACCCATTCTAACTTTAACCTTTGTGTTTTGAGGAGATGTTAACTCTAAACAAATCCAAAAAACTAAAGGATATTCTAAACTTTACAGCCCTTCAAATTACAAAGGGTAAAGATAAAGAGAGTTGTGAAGGGTGCATTTATTAATTGAGTAGTCTATTTTTCTAAAATAATAACTTTTTGTGATATCATCATCAATAGGAAAGGGCAATTTTGTAAATATTACTGAAAGAAAAGGGATACTTTTGTCATCTCTATAAAAGCTCAAGTTGAAATTTTTACTAAAGGACAATAGCACTCGACAAATAAAATTTCAGGACACTAACTTCCAAAATGCCTTTGTACTTTTGTAAAAAGTTCAAAATTTTCAATGCTTAATGATTAAGTTACCTAGTAAAATAATTTTTTAAACAAAAAGTTGTGATTAAACAGACCCATCACAACCATTTCTAATTGTAACCTTTGTATTTTAAGGGGTTGTTAACTCTAGACAATCCCTATCACTAAGGGATAATCAAATCTTCACAACCCTTCAAATTACAAAGGTTAAAGATAGAGAGATTTGTGAAATGTGGACTTTCCAATTTTGACGTTTATTTTTTAAAAAAATTTACTTTTTGTGATATCTTCGTCATTAAGTAAGGGAAATTTTTTAAATATCACTACAAGACAAGTTGTACTTTTGCCATCTCCATAAAAAGGTGTACTTGAAATTTTAAATAAAAGACAACGACACTCTACAAATAAAATTTCAAGACTCTAACTTCCAAAATGCTCTCGTACTTTTGTAAGAATTTAAATTTCTACCCTGCTATAGGGTTAAGTTACCGATTAAATTTTTTTTCTATGCAAAATATAATGATCTTTTTGATAAACACACCTTTCAGAACCCCTTCTCACTTCTAATTTTGTAGTCTTTTTTCTAAAAACTGTTACCTTTTGTGTTATCTTCAGCATTAAGTTAGGGAAATTTTGCAAACAATACTACTAGACAAGGGGTACTTTTGTCACATCCGTAAGGGGTAAAGTTGAGATTTTTTAAAAAAGACAAGGGTACTCTACAAACAAAATTCCAGGATGTTAATTTCTAAATTGCCATTGTACTTTTCTAAAACGTTCTAATTTGGCCATGCTTAATGGTTAAGTTACTTATTAAAATAATTTTTAAACAAAAAATAATGATCTTTTTTATAACCACAGCCATCACAATCCCTTCTAACTTTAGCCTTTGTATTTTGAGGGGTTGTTAATTCCAGACAAACCCTATCACGAAAGCGTAATCTAAACTTCACAACCCTTCAATTACAAAGGTTAAAGATAGATAGAATTGTGAAGTGTGGATTTACTAATTTTGTAGTCTTTTTTTTAAAAAAAAATACCTTTTTGTGTTATCTTCATTATTAAGTAAGGGAAATTTTGTAAATATTATGACAAATCAAAGGGGAATTTTGCATCTCGATAAAGGGTAAAGTTGAAATTTTTACCAAAAGGCAAAGGCACTCTACAAACAAAATTTCAGGACACTAATTTCAAAAATGCCATTGTACCTTTTAAAAAAAATTCTAATTTGCTCATGCTTAAAGATTAAGTTACATATTAAAATATTTTTTTTAACAAAAAGTAACGATCTTTTTGATAAACACACCCGTCACGACCCTTTCTTACTTTAACCTTTGTATTTTGAGGGGTTGTTAACTCTATACAAACCTTATCACTAAGGGATAATTTAAACTTTACAACCCTTCAAATTACAAAGGTTAAAGATAGAGAGAATTGGGAAAGCTGGATTTACTTACTTTGTTGTCTATTTTTTTTAAAAAAAGTTAATTTTGTAAATATTATTACAAGATTAAGAGTACTTTTGTCATCTCCATAAATGGTAAAATTGAAATTTTTACTAAAAAGCAAGAGCAATCTACTGATAAAATTATAGGACACTAACATCCAAAAAGCTATCGTACTTTTGTAAATATTTTAAATTTGACATTGCTTAGTGGTTAAGTTACCTCTTAAAATAATTTTTTAAAGAAAAAGTAATGATCTCTTTGATAAACACTCCCATCACAATTCCTTTTAACTTTAACTTTTATATTTGGAAGGGTTGTTAACTCTAGACAAACCCTATCACAAGGGCATAATTTAAACTTCACAACCTTTCAAATTACAAAGATTAAAGATATATAGAGTTGTGAAGGGTGTATTTACTAATTTTGAATTTTTTTTTTTTAAAAAAAGTTATATTTTATGATATCTTCATCATTAGGTTAATGGCAAATTTGTAAATATTATTACATGACGAGGGGTACTTTTTCATCTCCATAAATGGTAAAATTGAAATTTTTGCAAAAAGACAATGGAACTCTATAAATAAAATTCTAGGACACTAACTTCCAACATGCAATTGTACTTTAGAAAAAATTTCAAATTTGCCCTTACTATATGTGATATCTTAATCTTTAAGTTTTGCCAATTTTGTAAATAATACTACATGACAAGGGGTTCTTTGTCATTTTATAAAGGGGAAGGTTGAAATTTTAACTAAAAGACAGCGGCACTCTACAAATAAAATTCCATGATACTAACTTCCAAAATGCCAGTGTACTTTTGTAAAAAATAAAAATTTACTTTTGCTTAATGGTTAAGTTACATATTAAAATAAATTTTTAAACAAGAAGTAATGATCTATTTGATAAACACATCCATCATGACCCTTTGTAAATTTTACCTTTATATTTAGAAGGGTTGTTAACTCTAGACAAACCCTACCACTAAGGGATAATCTAAACTTCACAACCTTTCATATTACAAGGGTGAAAGATATAAGTGGTGAAGGGTGGATATACTAATTTTATAGTCTATTTTTTAAAAAACGTTACTTTTTGTGAAATCTTCATCATTATGTATGGGTAATTTTGCAAATATTACAATTAGGCGACGGTAACTTTTGTCTTTTTCATAAAGGGTAAAGTTGAAATTTTTACTAAAAGACGAGCACTCTATAAATAAAATTCCAGGACACTAATTTCGAAAATGCCGCAGTACTTTTGTAAAAATTTAAAATTTGTCCTCGCTTAATGGTAAAGTTATCTGTTAAAATATATTTTAAGCAAAAGGTAACGATCTTTTTGATAAACAAACCCATCACAATCCCTTATAACTTTAACCTTTGTATTTTGTGTGGTTGTTAACTCTACACAAACCCTATCTTTAAAGGATAATCTAAACTTCACAAATCTTGAAATTACAAAAGTTAAAGTTAGTGAAAGATGGATTTACTAATTTTGTAGTCTATTTTTTTAAAAAAGGTACTTTTTACGATATTTTCATCATTAAAGGCAATATTGTAAATATTACTACCTGTCAAGGGGTACTTTTGTCATCTTCATAAAGGGTCAAATTGAAATTTTTCTAAGAAAAAACAACACTCTACAATTAAAATTTCAGGACACTAATTTAAAAAATTCCATTGTACTTTTCTAAAAATTTCAAATTTGCCCATGCTTAATGGTTCAGCTACCTATTACAATAATTTTTTAAACAAAAACGAATGATCGTTTTGATAAACACACCCATTACAAACCCTTCTAACTTTAAACCTTTGTATTTTGAGAGAACGTTAACTCTGAACAAATCCTAAAACTAAGGGATAATCTAAAGTTTACAACTCTTCAAATTACAAAGGTTAAAGATAGAGAGAGTTGTGAAGGGTAGATTTACTAATTTTGTTGTCTGTTTTTTAAGAAGAAGTTACTTTTTATGATATCTTCATTATTAGATAAGGGCAATTTTGTAAATATTACTAAAAGAGAAGGGATACTTTTGTTATCTCCATAATAGGTCAAGTTGAAATTTTTACTGAAGGACAAGGACAAGGGCACTCTACGAATAAAATTCCACGATGGTAACTTCTAAAATGTCAGTGTACTTTTATAAAAATTTCAAATTTTATCCTTTCTTAATGATTAACTTACCTATTAAAATAATATTTTAAACAAAAAATAGTGATCATTCTGATAAACACACTCATCACAACCCTTACTAACTTTAACCTTTGTATTTTGAGAGGTTGTAAAGTCTAGGCAATCCAAGCACTACGGGTTAATCAAAACTTCACAACCCTTCAAATTACAAAAGATAAAGATAGAGAGAGTTGTGAAAGGTCAAATTATTAATTTTATGGTCTATTTTTTTAAAAAAGTTACTTTTTGTGATATATTTGTCATTAACTAAAGGCAATTTTGTAAATACTACTACAAAACAAGTTGAACTTTTGTCATCTCTATAACAGATATACTTGATATTTTAAATAAAATACAACGACACTCTTCAAATAAAATTCTAGGACACTAACTTCCAAAATGCCCTTGTACTTTTGTAAAAATTTAAAAATTTTCTCTTGCTTTATGGTTAAGTTACCTATTAAAAAAAAATTTTAAGCAAAAAGTAATGATCTTTTTGATAAACACACCCATCACAACCCCTTCTAACTTTAACCTTTGTATTTTGAGGGGTTGTTAACGCTAAACGAACCCTATTACTATGGGATAATCTAAACTTCACAACCCTTTAAATTACAAGGGTTTTAAATATGGAGAGAATTGTGAAGGTTGGATTTACTAATTTTGCAGTCTTATTTTTTAAAAAAGTTACTTTTTGTGTTATCTTCATCAATAAGTATGGAAAATATTATAAATATTATTACAAGACAAGGGGTACTTTTGTCATTTCCATAAAGGGTAAAGTTGAAATTTGTACTAAAAGACAAGGGCACTCTATAAACAAAATTCCAGAACGCTAATTCCAAAAATACCAATGTACTTTTTAAAAAAGTTCTAATTTTTCCCATGCTTAATGGTTCAGTTATCTATTAAAATAATTTTTTAAACAAAAAGTAATGATCGATTTGATAAACACACCTATCACAACCCCTTCTAACTTTAACCTTTGTATTATGAGGGTTTGTTAACTCTAGGCAAACCCTATCACTAAAGGATAATCTAAACTTCACAACCCTTTAATTTACAAAGGTTAAAGATAGAGAGAATTGTGATGGGTGGATTTACTAAGTTTGTAGTCCTTTTTTTTAAAAAAAATTTCTTTTTGTTTTACATTCATCATTAATTAAGGAAACTTTTGTAAATATTACAACAAGTCAAGGGGTACTTTTGTCATCTGCATAAAGGGTAGAGTTGAAATTTTTACTAAAAGATAAGAGCACTATAAAAAAAAGTTCCAGGACACTAATTTCAAAATGGCAGTGTACTTTTTTAAAAAGTACTAATTTTCCCTTGCTTAATAATTATATTACTTATTAAAATAATTTTTTGAACAAAAAAAAATGATCTTTTTGATAAACAAACTCATCAAAACCCTTTCTAACTTTAACCTTTGTATTTTGAGGGTTGTTAAGTCTAGACAAACCATATCACTCTAAATTTTGCAACCCTTCATATTACAAAGGTTAAAGAATGAAATAATTGTGAAGTGTAGATTTACTAATTTTATAGTCTATTTTTTAAAAATAGTTACTTTTTTTTATATCATCATTAAGTAAGAGCATATTTGTAAATATTACTACAAGAGATTGAGTACTTTTGTGTTCTCCATAAAGGGTAAAAATGAAATTTTTACTAAAAGACAAGGGCAATCTACTGATAAAATTTCAGGACATTAACTTCCAAAATGCTATCGTACTTTCGTAAAAATTTTAAATTTGACTTTGCTTCATGCTTAAGTTGCCTCTTAAAATAATTTTTTAAACAAAAAGTATTGATCTTTTTGATAAACACACCCATCACAGCTCTTTCTAACTTTAACCTTTATATTTTGAGGGGTTGTTAACTCTAGACAAACCCTAAGACTAGGGCATAATCTAAACATCACAACCTTGCAACTTACAAAGGTTAGAGATAGATAGAGTTGTGAAGGGTGTATTTACTAATTTTGTATTCTATTTTTTAAAAAACATTACTTTTTGTGATATCTTCATCATTATGCAAGAGCGATTTTGTAAATATGACTATAAGATAAGGTTCTTTTGTCATCTCCATAAAGCGTAAAGTTGAAATTTTTACTAAAAGACAATGGAACTTTACAAATAAAATTCCAGGACACTAACTTCCAAAATGTAATTGTACTTTAGTGAAAATTTTAAATTTGCCCCTACTCTATGTGATATCTTCATCTATAAGTTTGGGCAATTTTGTAAATAATAGTACATAACAAGGGGTATTTTGTCATTTCATAAAGGGTAAGGTTGAAATTTTAACTAAAAGACGGAGGCGATCTAAAAATAAAATTTCAGGATACTAACTTCCAAAATTCCATTGTGCTTTTATAAAAAATTTAAGTTAGTCTTTGTTTAATGATTATGTTACATATCAAAAAATAATTTTAAACAAGAAGTAATGATCTATTTGATAAACACACCCACCACGACCCCTTCTAAATTTAACCTTTATATTTAGAGGGGTTGTTAACTCTAGACAATCCCAACCACTAACGGATAATCTAAACTTTAGAACCTTTCATATTACATGGGTGAAAGATGGAGAACATGGTGAAGGGTGGATTTACTATTTCATAGTCTATTTTTTAAAAAACGTTACTTTTTGTGTAATCTTCATCATTATGCATGGGCAATTTTATAAATATTACTACTAGGGAAGGGGAACTTTTGTCATCAACATAAAGGATAAAGTTGAAATTTTTACTAAAACACAAAGGCACTCTATAAATAAAATTCCAGGACACTAACTTCGAAAATGCCGTAGTACTTTTGTAAAAATTTCAAATTTGTCCTCCCTTAATGGTAAAGTTACCTGTTAAAATAATTTTTAAACAAAAAGTAATGATCTTTTTGATAAACACACCCATCACAACCCTTGAAATCAGAAAAATTAAAGTTAGTGAGAGATGTGAAAGAAGGATTTCCTAATTTTGTAGTCTATTTTCTTAAAAAAGTTATTATTTGTGATTTTTCATCATTAAAGGTAATTTTGTAAATATTACTACCAGCCAAGGGGTACTTTTGTCATCTCCATAAAGGGTAAAATTGAAATTGTTACTAAAAGAAAATGACACTCTACAATTAAAATTTCAGGACAGTAACTTAAAAACATGCCATTGTACTTTTCTAAAAATTTCAAATTTTCCCTTGCTTAATAGTTCAGTTATCTATTAAAAAAATATTTTAAACAAAACCAAATTATCCCCATTACAACCCGTTCTAACTTTAACCTTTGTATTTTGAGAGGACATGAACTCTGGACAAATCTTAAAATTAAAGGATAATCTAAAGTTTACAACCCTTCAAATTACAAAGGTTAAAGATGGAGAGAGAGTTGTGAAGGGTGGATTTACTATTTTTGTAGTCTATTTTTTGAAAATAGTAACATTTTGTGATATTTTCATCATTAAGTAAAGGCAATTTTGTAAATATTACTACAAGAGAAGATATACTTTTGTGATCTCCATAAAAGGTCAAGTTGAAATTTTTACTAACGGACAAAGGCACTCTACAAATAAAATTCTAGGACACTAATTTCCAAAATGTCATTGTACTTTTATAAAAATTACAAATTTACCCTTTCTTAATGATTAAGTTACCTATTAAAACAATTTTTTAAACAAATGTAGTGATCATTTTGATATTAACACCCATCACAACCCCTACTAACTTAAACATTTGTATTTTGAGGGGTTGTTAAGTCTAGACAATCCCTATCATTAAGGGATAATCAAAACTTCACAACCCATAAAATTACATAGGTTAAAGATAGAGAGAGTTATGAAAGATGGAATTACTAATTTTGTATTCTATTTCTTTAAAAAAGTTACTTTTTGTTATATATTCGTCATTAAGTAAGGGAAATTTTATAAATACTACTACAAGACAAGTTTTACTTTTGTCATCTCCATAAAAGGTATACTTGAAATTTTAAATAAAAGACAACAACACTTGACAAATAAAATTTCAGGACACTAACTACCAATTGCCCTTATCCTTTTGTTAAGATTTAAAAATTTGCCCTTAAATTATTGTTAAGCGACCGATTAAATAAAAATATTAAGCAAAAAGTAATGATCTTTTTGATAAATACACCCATCACAACCCCTTCTAACCTTTGTATTTTGAGGGGTTGTTAACTCAATAAACCCTATCACTAAGGGGTAATCTAAACTTCACAACCCTTCAAATTACAAAGGTTAAAGATGGAAAGAATTGTGAAGGGTGGATTAACTAATTTTGCAGTCTTTTTTTTTTAAAAAAAGTTACTTTTAGTGTTTTCTTCATCATTAAGTATGGTAAATTTTATAAATATTACTACAAGACAATAGATATGTTTGTCATCTTTATAAAGGGTAATGTTGAAATTTTTACTAAAAGATAATGACACGCTACAAACAAAATTCCAGGACACTAATTTCAAAAATGCCATTGTACTTTTTTAAAAAGTTCTAATTTACCCGTGCTTAATGGTTATGTTACCTATAAAAATAAATTTTTTAATCAAAAAGTAATGATCGATTTCATAAACACCCCTATCACAACCCCTTCTAACTTTTAACCTTTGCAATTTGAGGGGTTGTTAACTCTAGACAAACCTTATCACTAAAGGATAATCTAAACTTCACAACCATTCAAATTAAAAAGGTTAAAGATAGAGAGAATTGTGAAGGTTGGATTTACTAATTTTGTAGTCTGTATTTTTTAAAAAAGCTACTTTTTGTGTTACGTTCATCATTAAGTATGAAAAATTTTATAAATATTACAAGTCAAGGGGTACTTTTGTCATCTCCATAAAGGATAAAGTAGAAATTTTTACTAAAAGACATTGGCACTCTACAAATAAAATTTCAGGACATTAATTTGAAAAATACCATTGTACCTTTTAAAAAAGTTCTAATTTGCCGGCCGTTAATAATTAAGTTACCTATTAAAATAATTTTTTGAACAAAAAATAATGATATTTTTGAGAAACACACCCATCACGACCCCTTCGTACTTTAACCTTTGTATTTTGAGGGGTTGTTAACTCTAGACAAACCATGTCACTAAGCGATAATCTAAATTTCATATTACAAAGGTTAAAGATTGAGAGAATTGTGAAAGGTGGCTTTACTACTTTTGTAGTCTAGTTTTTTAAAAAAGTTACTTTTTTTGATATCTTCATCATTAAGTATAAGTAATTTTGTAGATATTATTACAAGATACTGAATACTTTTGTCTTCCTCATAAGGGGTAAAGTTGAAATTTTTACTAAAAGAGAAGGGAAATCTGTTGTTAAAAATTTCAAATTTGCACTTGTTTAATGATTAAGTTACCTTTTAAAATAATTTTTTAAATAAAAAGTAGTGATCATTTTGATAAAGACATCCATCCCAACCCCTTCTAACTTTAACCTTTGTATTTTGAGGGGTTGTTTACTCTAGCCAATCCTTATCACTAAGGGATAATAAAAACGGGGTTGTTTACTCTAGCCAATCCTTATCATCACTAAGGGATAATAAAAAGTTCACAAACCTTCAAATTACAACTGTTAAAGATAGAGAAAGTTGTGAAAAGTGGATTTATTAATTTTGTAGTCTATCTTTTTTAAAAAGTTACTTTTTGTGATTTCTTCGTCACTAAGAAAGGGCAATTTTTTAAATATTACTACAAGACAAGTTGTACTTTTGTCATCTCCATAAAAGGTATAATTGAAATTTTAAATAAATGACAACGGCACTCTATAAATAAAATTTTAGGACAATAACTTCCAAAATGCTCTAATACTTTTGTAAAAATTAAAAAAGTTCCCCTTTCTTTATAGTTAATTTTCAGATTAAAAAAATTTTAAAAGAAAAAAATAATTATCTTTTTGATAAACACACCCATCACAACCCCTTCTAACTTTAACCCTTGCATTTTGAGGGGTTGTTAACTATAGACAAACCCTATAACTAAGGAATAATCTAAACTTCACAACCCTTCAAAATACATAGGTTAAAGATAAAGTGATATCTTAAAGGTGGATTTACTAATTTTTTAGTTTATTTTTTTAAAAAAGTTATTTTTGTGATTTCTTTGTCATTAAGTATGGGTAATTTTGTAAATATTACAACAAGACAAGTTGTACTTTTGTCATCTCCATAAAGGGTACACTTGAAATTTTAAATAAAAGACAACGATACTCTACAAATAAAATTTCAAGACACTTACTTCCAAAATGCTCTAGTACTTTTGTAAAAATTTAAAAATTTTCCCTTACTTTATAGTTAAGTATCCGATTAAAAAAAAAATTTAAGCAAAAAGTAATGATCTTTTTTATAAACACATCCATCACAACCTCTTCTAACTTTAACCTTTATATTTTGATGGGTTGTTAACTCTAAACAAACGGTATCAGTAAGGCATAATCTAAACTTCACAACCCTTCAAATTACAAAAGTTAAAGATAGTGATAGTTGTGAATGGTGCATTTACTAATTTTGTATTCCATTATTTTTAAAAAAGTTACTTTTTGTAATATCTTCATCATTATGTATGGGCAATTTGGTAAATATTACTATTAGACAAAGGGTACTTTTGTCATCTCCTTAAAAGGTAGAGCTAAATTTTTTTTTAACAGACAAGGGAAATCTACGAATAAAATTCCAAGACACTAACTTTCAAAATGCAATTGTAATTTTGTAAAAATTTCAGATTTTCCCTTACTCTTTCTGATATCTTCATCATTAAGCAATGGCAATTTTGTAAATAATACTACATGACAAGGGGTACTTTGCCATTCATAAAGGGTAAAGTTGATATCTTAACTAGAAGACAAGGGCACTCTACAAATAAAATTCGAGGATACTAAAGCATAACGTAAATTTCACAACCCTTCAAATTACAAAGGTTAAAGATAAAGAGAATTATGAAGGGTGGATTTACTAATTTTGTAGTCTTTTTTTTAAAAAAAGTTATTTTTTGTGTTATCTTCATCATTAAGTAAGAGAAATTTTGTAAATATTACTACAAGTCAAGGGGTACTTGTGTCATCTCCATAAAGGGCAAAGTTAAAAATTTTTAGTCAAAGACAAGGGCATTCCACAAACAAAATTCCAGGACGCTAATTTCAAAAATGTCATTGTACTTTTTTTAAAAGTTCTAATTTGCTCGTGCTTAATGGTTAAGTTACACATATGAAAATAATTTTTTAAACAAAAAGTAATTATCGTTTTGATAAACGCATCCATCACAACCCCTTCAAACGGTTACCTTTGTATTTTGAGGGGTTGTTAACTCTAGACAACCCTATCACTGACGGATAATCTAAACTTCACAACTCATCAAATTACAGAGGTTAAAGATCGAGAGAGTTGTGAATTGTGGATTTACTAATTTTATAGTCTATTTTTAAAAAAACAAACTTTTTGTGATATCTTCATCATTAAGTAGGAGAAATTTTTTAAATATTACTACAAGATAAAGGGTACTTTTGTCATTTTCATAAAGCATAAAGTTGAAATTTTTACGAAAAGACAAACGCACTCTACAAATAAAATTCCAGGACACTAACTTCCAAATTGCAATTGTATTTTTTAAAAAATTTCAAATTTTCTCTTGCTTAATAGTTAAGTTACCTATTAAAATAATTTTTCAACAAAAAGTAAAGATCATTATGAATAATACGCCTATGAAAACCCCTTCTAACTTTAACCCTTGTGTATTGATGAGTTGTTTACTCTAGAAAAATCCTATTACTAAGGGATAATTTACACTTTACATCCCTTCAAATTACAAAGTTAATTTTAAAAAAACTTTTATTTAAAAAAAGTTTCTTTTTGTGTTATCTTCATCATTAAGTAAGCGAAATTTTTTAAATATTACTACAAGTCATGGTGTATTTTTGTCATCTCCATAAAGGGCAAAGTTGAAATTTTTAGTAAAAGATAAGGGCACTCTACAAACAAAATTCCAAGACGCTAATTTAAAAAATGCGATTGCGCTTTTTTAAAAAGTTCTAATTTGCCCATGCTTAACGGTTAAGTCACATATTAAAATAATTTTTTAAACAAAAAGTAATCATCGTTTTGATAAATGCACCCATCACAACCCCTTCAAACTTTTACATTTGTATTTTGAGGGGTTGTTAACTCTAGACAAACCCTATCGCTAAGGGATAATCTAAACTTCACAACCCTTCAAATTACAAAGGTTAAAGATCGAGAGAGTTGTGAAGGGTGGATTTACTAACTTTATACTCTAATTGTTTATAAAAATAACTTTTTGTGATATCTTCATCATTAAGTAGAAGCAATTTTTTTAATATTACTACAAGACAAGGGGTACTTTTATCATTTCCGTAAAGGATAAAGGTGAAATTTTTACAAAGAGACAAGGGCACTGTACAAATAAAATTTCAGGGCATTCACTTCCAAATTGCCATTGTACTTTAGTAAAAATTTCTAATTTGCTCTTGCTTAATGGTTAAGTTACCTATTAAATTTTTTTTTAACAAAAAGTAAAGATCATTTTTATAAATACACAAATGACCACCCCTTCTAACTTTAACCTTTGTATATTGATGGGTTGTTAACTCTAGACAAACCCTATTACTAAGGGATAATCTAAACTTTACCGGTCTTCAAATTACAAAGGCTAAAGATAGAGAGAATTATGAAAAGTGAATTTATTAATTTTTGTAGTCTATTATTTATTAAAGATAGAGAGAACTATTGCTACAAGATAAGGAGTACTTTTGTCATCTTAATAAAGGGCAAATTTGAAATTTTTTTACTAAAAGACAAGGGCAATCTACTGATAAAATTCTAGGTCACTAACTTCCAAAATGCTATTGTACTTTTGTAAAAATTTTAAATTTGACCTTGCTTAATGGTTACGTTACCTCTTAAAATAATTTTTTAGACAAAAAGGAAAGATTGATTTGATGAACACACCCATCACAACCCCTTCTAACTTTAACCTTTATATTTTGAGGGGATGTTAACTCTAGACAAACCCTTTCACTAAAGCATAATCTAAACTTCACAACCCTCAAATTATAAACGTTAAAGATATAGGGAGTTGTAAGGGGTGGAATTATTAATTTTGTAGTCTATTTTTTAAAAGAAAGTTACTTTTTGTGATATCTTCATCATTTTGTACGGGCAATTTTGTAAATATTACTACAAGACAAAGGGTACTTTTGTCATCTCTATAAAAGGTAAAGTTCAAATTTTTACTAGAAGACAAGAGCACTCTGAATTAAAATTCCAAGACACTAACATCTGAAATGCAATTGTACTTTTTTATAAATTTCAAATTTACCGTTACTCTTTGTGATATCTTCATCATTAGGTAAGCGAAATTTTATAAATATTACAACATGGGAAGGGGTACTTTGCCATTTCATAAAGGGTAAAGTTGATGAAATATTAACTAAAAGACCGGGGCACTCAACAAATAAAATGTCAGGATACTAACTTCCAAAATGCCATTGTACTTTTATAAATATTTCAAATTTTCCTTTGCTTGTTGGTTAAGTTACATATTAAAATAAATTTTTAAACAAAAATTAATGATTTATTTGATAAACACACCCATCACGACCCCTTCTAAATTTAACCTTTGTATTTTGAGGGGTTGTTAACTCTAGACAAACCCTACCACTAAGGTATAATCTAAATTTTACAACCCTTCAAATTACAAGGGTTAAAGACAGTGTAGTTTTGAAGGGTGGATTTATTAATTTTATAATCTATTTTTTAAGAAACATTAGTTTTTGTGAAATCTCCATCCTTATATTTGGGTAATTTTGTAAATATTACTGCAAAACAAAGTAAACTTTTGTCTTCTCCATAAAGGATAAAGTTGAAATTTTTACTAAAAAGCAATGACATTCTATAAATAAAATTCCAGGACACTAACTTCCAAAATGCCATTGTACTTTTGAAACAATTTCAAATTTGTCCTCACTTAATAGTTAAGTTATATGTTAAAATAACTTTAAAACAAAAAGTAATGATCTTTTTTATAAACACACCTATCACAACCCCTTATAACTTTAATCTTTGTATTTTGTGTGGTTGTTAACTCCAGACAAACCCTATCTCTAAGGGATAATCTAAACTTCACGACCATTGAAATTAAAAAGGTTAAAGTTAGCGAGAGTAGTGAAAGGTGGATTTACTAATTTTGTAGTCTATTTCTTTAAAAAATTTCCTTTTTGTGATATTTTCATCATTAAGGGCAATTTTGTAAATATTACTACTAGTCAAGGGCTACTTTTGTCATCTCCATAAAGGGTAAAATTGAAATATTTACTAAAAGAAAACGGTACTCTACAAATAAAACTCCAGAACACTAAGTTAAAAAATGCCGTTGTACTTTTGTAAAAATTTCAAATTTGACCTTGTTTAATGGTATGATTACCTATTAAACTAATTTTTTAAACAAAAACTAAGGATTTTTTTGATAAACACACCCATTACAACCCCTTCTAACTTTAACCTTTGTATTTTGAGGAGATGTTAACACTGGACGAATCTTAGAACAAAGGGATAATCTAAACTTTAAAACCCTTCAAATTACAAAGGTTAAAGATGGAGAGAGTTGTGAATGATGGATTTACTAATTTTATAGTTTATTTTTTTCAAAATAGTAACTTTTTGTGATATCTTCATGATTAAGTAAGGGCAATTTTGTAATTATAAATACAAGAGAAGGGATACTTTTGTCATCTCCATAGAAGGTCAAGTTGAAATTTTTACTAAAAGACAAAGGCACTCTACAAATAAAATTTCAAGAAACTAATTTCCAAAATGCCATTGTATTTTTGTAAAAATTTCAAATTTACACTTGCTTATTGATTAAGTTAACTATTAAAATATTTTTTTAAACAAAAAGTAGTGATCATTTTGATAAACACACCCATCACAACCCCTTTTAACTTTAACCTTTGTATTTTGAGGAGTTGTTAACTCTAGACAATTCGTATCACTACGGGATAATCAAAACTTCACAACCCCTCAAATTACAAAAGTTAAAGATAGAGGGAGTTGTTAAAGGTGGATTTACTTATTTTGTAGTATGTTTTTTTAAAAAAGTTACTTTTTGTGATTTCTTCTTCATTAAGTAAGCGTAATTTTTTAAATATTACTACAAGACAAATTGTTCTTTTGCCATCTCCATAAAGGGTATAATTGAAATTTTTTAAAAGAGATAACGACACTTTACAAATAAAAATCCAGCACATTAACTTCCAAAATGCACTTGTACTTTTGTCAAAATTTAAAAATTTGCCCTGACTTTATGATAAAATTTTCGATTAAAGTTTTTTTTTTAAGTAAAAAGTATTGATCTTTTTTATAAAGACACCCATCACAATCCCTTTTAATTTTAACTTTTGTATTTTGAGGGGTTGTAAACTCTAGACAAACCCAATCACTAAAGGATAATCTAAACTTCACAAACCTTCAAATTACAAAGGTTAAAGATGGAGAGAATTGTGAAGGTTGTATTTACAAAATTTGTAGTCATTTTTTTTAAAAAAATTACTTTTTGTGTTATTTTCATCATTAAGTAAGGGAAATTATGTAAATATTACTACATGACTTGGGGTACTTTTGTCATCTCCATAAATGGTAAAGTTGAAATTTTTACAAAAAAAAAAGAGAACTCTAGAAACAAAATTCCAGGATGCTAATTTCAAAAATGCCATTGTATGTTTTTAAAAAGTTCTAATTTGCCCATGCTTAATGGTTAAATTACCTATTAATATAATTTTTTGAACAGTAACTAATGATCTTTTTTATAAACAAACCCATCACAACCCCTTTTAACTTTAACCTTTGTATTTTGAGAGGTTGATAACTCTGGACAAACCCTATGTTTAAGTGATAATCAAAACTTCACAACCCTTGAAATTACAAAGGATAAAGATGGAGAGAAGGGCACTCTACAAACAAAATTCCAGGACGCTAATTTCAAAAATGTCATTGTATGTTTTTAAAAAGTTATAATTTGCTTGTGCTTAATGGTTAAATTACATATTAAAATAATTTTTTAAATAAAAAGTAATGATCGTTTTGATAAACGCACCCTTCATAACCCCTTCAAACTTTTACCTTTGTATTTTGAGGGGTTGTTCACTCTAGACAAATCCTATCACTAAGGGATAATTTAAACTTCACAACCCTTCAAATTACAAAGGTTAAAAATCGAGAGAGGTATGAATGGTGGATTTACTAATTTTTACGCCAATTTTTTTTAAAAAATAAGTTTTTGTGATAACTTCGTCATTAGGTAGGAGCAATTTTGTAAATATTACTACAAAACAAGGGGTACTTTTGTCAACTCCTTAAAGGATAAAGTTAAAATTTTTACGAAGAGACAAGGGCACTCTTCAAATAAAATTCCAGGACACTAACTTCCAAATTACCATTGTATTTTTGTAAAAATTTCAAATTTGCCTTTGCTTAATTGTTAAGTTACTTATTAAAATAATTTTTTAACAAAAAGTAAAGATCATTTTGATTAATACACCTATGACAACCCCTTCTAACTTTAACCTTTGTATATCGATGGGTTGTTAACTCTAGACAAGCTCTATTACTAAGGGATAATTACAACCCTGCAAATTAAAAATGTTAGAGATAGAGAGAATTGTGCAAGGTGAATTTAATAAATTTTTAAATTTTTTTTTTAAAAAAGTTGCTTTTTGTGATATCTTCATAAGTTCCATTTTTTAAATATTACTACAAGACAATGTGTACTTTTGTCATCTTAATAAAAGGTAAATTTGAAATTTTTACTAAAAGACAAGGGCATTCTACTGATAAAATTCCAGATCACTAACTTCTAAAATCCTATTGTACTTTTGTAAAAATTTTAAATTTGTTACGTTACATCTTAAAATAAATTTTTAAATAAAAAGTAATGATCAATTTGATAAACACACCCATCACAACCCCTTCTAACTTTTACCTTTATATTTTAAGCGGTTGTTAACTCTAGACAAACCCTATCACTAAAGCATAATCTAAACTTCACAACCCTTAAAATTACAAAGGTTAAAGATATAGAGAGTTGTGAAGGGTGGATTTACTAATTTTGTAGTCTATTTTTTTAAAAAAAGTTACATTTCGTGATATCTTCATCATTATGTAAGGGTAATTTTGTAAATATTACTACAAGACAAGGGGTACTTTTGTCATATCTATAAATGGTAAAGTTGAAATTTTTACTAAAAGACAAGGGCACTGTAGAAATAAAATTTTAAGACAACAACTTCCAAAATACAATTGTAGTTTTCTAAAAATTTCAAATTTGCTCTAACACTTTGTGATATCTTCATCATTAAGAGCAATTTTGTAAATATTACAACATGACAAGAGGTACTTTGCCATTTCAAAAAGGGTAAAGTTGAAATTTTAACTAAACGAATAGGGCACTCTACAAATAAAATTCAAGAACACAAACTTCCAAAATGGCATTGTACTTTTATAAAAATTTCAAATTTACCTATGCTTATTGGTTAAGTTACATATTAAAAGAAATTTTTAAACAAAAAGTAATGATTTATTTGATAAACACACCCTTATATTTTGAGGGGTTGTTAACTCTAGACAAACCCTACTACTAAGGGATAATCTAAACTTCACAACCCTTCAAATTAGAAAGGTTAAAGATGTAGAGAGTTGTGACGGGAGGATTTTGGTTTTTAAAAGTAAACTTTTGTGATATCTTCATCATTAACTAAGAAAATTTTTGTAAATATTACTACAAGACAAGCGGTAGTTTTGTCATCTCCATAAAGGATAAACTTGAAATTTTTACTAAGAGACAATGACACTATACAAATTAAAATCTAGGACACTAATTTCCAAATTGCCATTGTACTTTTGTAAAAATTTAAAATTTTCTCTTGCTTAATTGTTAAGTTCGCTATTAAAATAAATTTTTAACGGAAAGTAATGATCATTTTGATAAATACATCTATCACAACCTTTTCTAACTTTAACCATTTTATTTTGAGGGGTTGTTAACTCTACACAAACTCTACTACTAAGGGAAAAACTAAACTTTACAACCTTTCAAATTGCAAAGGTTAAAGATAAAGAGAATTGTTAAGGGTGGATTTACTAATTTTGTAGTCTATTTTTTAAAAGAAGTTACTTTTTGAGATATCTTCCGCATTAATTAAGAGCGATTTTGTAAATATTACTGCAAGACAATAAGTACTTTTCTCATCTCCATAAAAGGTAAAGTTGATATTTTTTCTAAAAGACAAGCGCATTCTACAGATAAAATCCTTGAACACTAACTTCTAGAATGCTATGCTACTTTTGTAAAAATTTCAAATTTGACGTAGCTTAATAGTTAAATTACCTCTTAAAATAATTTTTGAAACAAAAAACAATGAACTTTTTGATAAACACACCCATCACAACCCCTTCTAGCTTTAAGCTTTATATTCTGAAGGGTTGTTAACTCTAGACAAACCCTATCACTAAGGCATAATCTAAACTTCACAACCCTTCAAACTACAAAAGTTAAAGATAAAGAGAGTTGTGAAGGGTGGATTTTTCTAATATTGTAGTTTATTTTTTTAAAGAAGGCTATTTTTTGTAATATCTTCATCATTATGTAAGGGTAATTTTGTGAATATTACTACAAGACAAGGGGTATTTTTGTCATCTCCATGAAGGGTAAAGTTGAAATTTTTACGAAAAGACAAGGGCACTCTACAAATAAAATTCCAAAACATCAACTTCCAAAATGCAATTGTACTTATGTAAAAATTTCAAATTTGTCTTTGCTTAATGGTCAAGTTACATATTAAAATAAATTTTTAAATAAAAAGAAATGATCTATTTAATAAACACACCATTCACAACCCCTTCTAAATTTAACCTTTGTATTTTGAGGGTTTGGTAACTCTAGACAAACCCTACCTCTAAGGGATAATCTAAACTTCACAACCCTTCAAATTACAAAGGTTAAAGATAGAGAGGGTTGTGAAGGTGGATTAACTAATTTTATAGTCTATTTTTTAAAAATCGTTACATTTTGTGACATCTTCATCATTGTGTATAGGCAATTTTGTGAATATCAGTATTAGAAAAGGAGAACTTTTGTCATTTCCATAAAGAGTAAAGTTGAAATTTTTACTAAAAGATAAATGCATTCTATAAAAAAAATTCTAGGACACTAACTTCCAAAATGCCATTGTACTTTTGTAAAAATTTCAAATTTACCCTCACTTAATGGTTAAGTTACCTGTTAAATTTTTTTTAAAATAAAAAGAAATGATCTTTTTGATAAACACACCCATCACAACTCCTTATAACTTTAACCTTTGCATTTTGTGTAGTTGTTAACTCTAGACAAACTCTATCTCTATGGGATAATCTAAACTTCACAACCTTTGAAATTACAAAGGCTAAAGATCATTTACTAATTTTGTAGTTTATGTTCTTATAAAAATTATTTTTTATGATATTTACATCATTAAAGGCAATTTTTCCAATATTACTACCATGCAAGCAGTTCTTTTGTCATCTCCATAAAAGGCAAAATTGAAATTTTTACTAAAAGAAAACGACACTCTACAAATAAAATCCTAAGACACTAACTTAAAAAATACCATTGTACTTGGAAAAATTTAAAATTTGCCATTGCTTAATGGTTTAGTTACCTATTACAATAATTTCTTTAAAAAAATCTAATGTTTTTTTTGATAAACACACCCATTACAGCCCCTTCTAACTTTAACCTTTGTATTTTGAGGAGTTGTTAACTCTAGACAAATCCAAAAACAAAGGGATAATCAAAAGTTTATAACCCTAAAAATTACAAATGTTAAAAATAGAGATAGTTGTGAAGGGTGGATTTACTAATTTTGAAGTCTATATTTTTAAAATAATAACTTTTTGTGATCTCTTAATCATTAAGTAAGGAAAATTTTATAAATATTACTACAAGAGAAGGGATACTTTTCTAATCTCCATAAAATGTCGACTTGAAATTTTGATTAAAGGACAAGGGCACTCTTCAACCCCTACTAACTCTAACCTTTGTATGTTGAGCAGTTGTTAACTCTAGACAATCCCTATCACTAAGGGATAATCTAAACTTCACAACCCTTCAACTTACAAATGTTAAAGATGGAGAGAGTTGTGAAAGGTGGATTCACTAATTTTGAAGTCTATTTTTTTTAAAAATTATTTTTTGTGATATCTTTGTCATTAAGTAAGGGCTATTTTAAAATATTATTACAAGACAAGTTGTACTTTTATCATCTCCATAAAAGGTATACTTGAAATTTTAAATAAAAGACAACGACACTCTACAAATAAAATTCATGGACACTAACTTCCAAAATGCTTTTGTACTTTTATAAAAAATTTAAAAATTTTCCCCCGCTTTATGGTTATGTTACGGATTAAAAAATTTTTTTAAACAAAAAGTAATGATCGTTTTTATAAATACACCCAACACAACCCCCTACTAACTTTAACCTTTGTATTTTGAAGGGCTATTAACTCTAAACAAACTCTATTACTAAGGGATAATCAAAACTTCACAACCCTTCAAATTACAAAGGTTAAAAATGGAGAGAATTGTGAATAGTGGATTTACTAATTTTGTAGTCTTTTCCTTTTAAAAAGTAACTTTTTATGTTATCTTCATCATTAAGTGAAGAAAATATTGTAAATATTACTACACGACAAGGGGTACATTTGTCATCCCAATAATGGGTAAAGTTGAAATTTTTACAAAAAGACAAGGGAACTCTACAAACAAAATTCCAAGATGCTAATTTAAAAAATGTCATTGTACTTTTTTAAAAAGTTCTAATTTGCCCATGCTTAATGGTTAAGTTACTTATTAAAATAATTTTCTAAACAAAAAGTAATGAACTTTTTGAGAACACACCCATCACAACCCCTTCTAACTTTAACCTTTGTATTTTGAGGGCTTGTTAACTCTAGACAAACCCTATCACTAAGGGATAATCTAAACTTCACAACCCTTCAAACTACAAAGGTTAAAGATAGAGAGAATTTTGAAAGGTGGATTGCACTAATTTTGTAGTCTTTTTCTTTAAAAAAGTTACTTTTTGTGTTATCTTCATCATTTTGTTAGGGAAATTTTGTAAATATTACAACAAGTCAAGGGGTACTTTTGTCATCTCCAAAAAGAGTAAAGTTGAAATTTTTACTAGAAGAAATGGGCACTCTACAAACAAAATTCTTGAACACTAATTTCGAAAATGCCATTGTATTTTTTTAATAAGTTCCAATTTGCCCGTGTTTAATGATTAAGTTACCTATTAAAGTAATTTTTTAAACCAAAAGTAATAATCTTCTCGATAAAGACACCCATCACAACCCCTTCTAACTTTAACCTTTGTATTTTGAGGGGTTTTATCTCTCGACAAACCTTATCACTAAGGGATAATCTAAACTTTGCAACCCTACAAATTACAAAAGGTTAAAAATAGAGAGAATTGTGTAGGGTGGTGGATTAACTAATTTTGTAGTCAATTTTTTTTAAAAAATTACTTTTTGTGATATCTTCATCATTAAGTAAGTGCAAATTTGCAAATATTACTACAAGACATGAAGTACTTTTGTTATTTCCAAAGAAGGTAAAGTAGAAATTTTTACTAAAAGACAAGGGCAATCTACATATAAAATTTTATGACACCTTTTAAAATAATTTTTTAATGGTTAAGTTACCTTTTAAAATAATTTTTTAAACAAAAAGTAATGATATTTTTGATAAATACACCCATCACAACCCCTTCTAACGTTAACATTTGTATTTTGAGGGGTTGTTTACTCTAGACAAACCATATCACTAAGGGATAATCTAAATTTTGCAACCCTTCATATTACAAAGGTTAAAGATTGAGAGAATTGTGAAGTGTGGATTTACTAGTTTTATAGTCTATGTTTTAAAAGAAATTAGTTTTTTGATATCTTCATCATTGAGAGCAATTTCGTAAATATTACTACAAGATATTGAATACTAACTTTTGTCTTCTCCATAAAGGGTAAAATTGAAATTTTTACTAAAAGACAAGGGCTATCTACTGATAAAATTCCAGGACATTTACTTCCAAAATGCTATCGTATTTTTGTAAAAATTTTAAGTTTTACCTTGCTGAATGCTTAAGTTACCTCTTAAAAAAAAATTTAAAACAAAAAAAATTGATCTTTTTGATGAACACACCCATCACAACCCCTTCTAACTTTATCCTTGATATTTGGTGGGGTTGTTAAGTCTAGACGAACCCTATCTCTACGGAAAATTACAAAGGTTCAAGATTGATAGAGTTGTGAAGGGTATATTTACCAATTTTATATTCTATTTTTTTAAAAAAAGTTACTTTTACTGATATCTTCATCATTATGTAAGGCCAATTTTATAAATATTGCTACAAGAAAGGGGGTACTTTTGTCATCTCCTTATAAGGTAAAGTTGAAATTTTTACTAAAAGACAAGGGAACTCTACAAATAAAATTCCAGGAAGCTAACTTCCAAAATGCAATTGTACTTTAATAAAAATTTCAAATTTGCCCTTACTCTATGTGATATCTTCATCTTTAAGTTTGGCAATTTTGTAAATAATACTTCATGACAAGGGGTACTTTGTCATTCCATATAGGGTGAGGTTGAAATTTTAATTAAAAGACAGGGACACTCTAAAAATAAAATTTCAGGATACTAACTTCCAAAATGTCGTTGTACTTTTGTAAAAAATTCATATTAGTCTTTGTTTAATGGTTAAGTTACACGTTAAAATAAATTATTAAACATGAAATAAGGATCTATTTGATAAACACACCCATCATGACCCCTTGTAAATTTAACCTTTATATTTAGAGGGGTTGTTAACTATAGACAAACCCTAGCACTAAGGGATAATCTAAACTTCACAAACTTTCATATTACAAGGGTGATAGATAGAGAGAGTGGTGAAGGGTGGATTTACTAATTTTATAGTCTATTTTTTTAAAAAAGTTAACTTTTGTGAAATCTTCATCATTATATATGGGCAAGTTTGCAAATATTAGTACTAGGGAAGGAGTACTTTTGTCATCTCCATAAAGGGTAAAGTTGAAATGTTTACTAAAAGACAAGGGCACTCTATAAATAAAATTTGAGGACACTAACTTCAAAAATGCCGTAGTACTTTTTTAAAAATTTCAAATTTGTCGTCGCTTAATGGTAAAGTTACCTGTTGAAATAATTTTTAAACAAAAAGTAATAATCTTTTTGATAAACACACCCATCACAACCCCTTAAAACTTTAACCTTTGTATTTTGTGTATTTGTTAACTCTAGACAAACCCTATCTCTAAGGGATAATCTAAACTTCACAACCCTTGAAATTAGAAAGGTTAAAGTTAGTGAGAGATGTGAAAGATGGATTTATTAATTTTGTAGTCTATTTTATTAAAAAAGTTACTATTTGTGATATTTTCATTATTAAAGGTAATTTTGTAAATATTACTTCTAGTTAAGGGGTACTTTTGCCTTCGCCATAAAGGTTAAAATTGAAATTTTTACTAAAATAAAATGGCACTCTACAAAAAAAATTCCAGGACACTAACTTAAAAAATGCCATTGTACTTTTCAAAAAATATCAAATTTGCCCTTGCATAGTGGTAGATTACAAATTTTGTATTCTATTTTTTAAAAAAAGTTACTTTTGTGATATCTTCATCATATAGATGGGCAATTTTGTAAATATTACAACTAGTCAAGGGGTACTTTTGTCATCTCCATAAAGCGAAATGTTGAAATTTTTACTAAAAGACAAGGGCACTCTGCAAACAAAATTCCATGACACTAATTTCAAAAATGCCATTGTACTTTTTAAAAAAGTTCTAATTTGCCTGTGCTTAATGATTAAGTTACCAATTAAAGTAATTTTGTAAATAAAAAGTAATGAACTTTTTGATAAACACACCCATCACAACCCCTTCTAACTTTAACATTTGTATTATGAGGGGTTGTAAACGCTCGACAAACCTTATCACTAAGGGATAATCTAAACTTTGCAACCCTGCAAATTACAAAAGGTTAAAAGTATTAAAAATAAAGAGAATTGTGAAGGGTGGATTTACTAATTTTGCATTCTATTTTTTTAAAAAAGTTACTTTTTGTGATATCTTGATCATTACGTAAGTGCAATTTTGTAAATATTAATTATAAGACATGGAGTAATTTTTTTCATTTCCAAAATGGGTAAAGTAGAAATTTTTACTAAAAGACAAAGGCAATCTACAGATAAAATTTCAGGACACTAACTTCTAAAATGCTATTGTACTTTTGTAGAAAATTCAAATTTGACCTTGCTTAATGATTAAGTTACCTTTTAAAATAATTTTTTAAACAAAATGTAATGATGTATTTTATAAACACACCCATCACAACCTCTTCTATATTTAGCCTGTATATTTTGAGGGGTTGTTAACTCTAGACAAACCCTATCACTAGGGCATAATCTAACATCACAACCCTTCAAATTATAATGGTCAAAGATAAAGAGAATAGTGAAGGGTGGATTTACAAATTTTATATTTTATTATTTTTTAAAAAGTTACTTTTTGTGATATCTTCATCATTATGTATGGGCGATTTTTTAAATATTACAACAAGTCAAGGGGTACTTTTATCATCTCCGTAAATGGTAAAGTTGAAATTTTTACTAAAAGACAAGGGCACTCTGCAAACAAAGTTCCAGGACACTAAATTAAAAAATTCCATTATACTTTTTTAAAAAGTTCTAGTTTGCCCGTGCTTAATGATTAAGTTACCTATTAAAGTAACTTTTTAAACAAAAAGTAATGATCTTTTTTATAAACACACCCATCACAACCCCTTCTAACTTTAACTTTTGTAGTTTGAGGGGTTGTTAACTCTCGACAAACCTTATCACTAAGAGATAATCTAAACTTTGCAACCCTGCAAATTACAAAAGGTTAAAGATATAGTGAATTGTGAAGGGTGGATTTACTAATTTGGTAGTCTATTTTTTAAAAAACGTTATTGGTTGTGATATCTTCATCATTAAGTATAATTTTGTAAATATTACTACAAGACATGGAGTAGGGTAAAGTATAAATTTTTACTAAAAGACAAGGGCAATCTTTCCTGGACACTAACTTTTAAAATGTTATTGTACTTTTGTCAAAATTTTAAATTTGATTTTGCTTAATGGTTAAGTTACCTTTTAAAATTATTTTTTAAACAAAAAGTAATCCTCTTTCTGATAAACACACCCATCAAAACCTCTTCTTACTTTAACCTTTATATTTTGAGAGGTTGTTAACTCTAGACAAACCCTATCACTAAAGTATAATCTAAACTTCACAACCCTTCAAATTACAAAGGTTAAAGATAGAGAAAGTAGTGAAGGTTGGATTTACAAATTTTTTATATTATTTTTTTTAAAAAAGTTACTTTTTGTGATATCTTCATCATTATGGATGGGCAATTTTGTAAATATTACTACAAGACATGGGGTACTTTTGTCATCTCCATAAAGGGTAAAGTTGAAATTTTTACTAAAAGACTAGGGAGCTCTACAAATAAATTTCCAGGACACTAACTTACAAAATATAATTGTACATTTGAAAAAATTTCACATTTACCCCTACTCTTTGTGATATCTTTGTCATTAAGTAAAGGCGATTTTGTAAATTATACTACACGACAAGGGGTACTTTGCCATTTCATAAAGGGTACAGTTGAAATTTTTTCTAAAAGACAAGGCCACTCTACAAATAAAATTCCAGTATACTAACTTCCAAAATGCCATTGTACTTTTGTAAAAAATTCAAATTTCCCTTTGCTTATTGGTTAAGTTACATATTAAAATAATTTTTTAAACAACAAATAATAATCTATTTGATAAACCCACCCATCACGACCCTTTCTAAATTTAACCTTTATATTTTGAGGGGTTGTTAACTCTAGACAAACCCTACCGCAAAGGGATAATCTAAACTTCACAACCATTAAAACTACAAGGGTTAAAGATAATGAGAGTAGTGTAGGGTGGATTAACTAATTTTATAGTCTATTTTTTAAAAACACATTACTTTTTACGAAATCTTCATCATTATGTAGGGGCAATTTTGTAAATATTACTGCTAGACAGGGGGAACTTTTGTCATCAAAATCAAGGGTAAAGTTGAAATTTTTACTAAAAGACAATGGCACTTTATAAATATAATTCCAAGATACTAACTTCCAAAATGCCGTCTACTTTTGTAAAAATTTCAAATTTGTCATCGCTTAATGGTTAAATTACTTGTTAAAATAATTAATAAACAAAAAATAATAATCGTTTTGATAAACACACCCATCATAACCCGTTATAACTTTAACCTTTGTATTTTGTGTGCTTGTTAACTCTAGATAAACCGTATCTCTCAGGGATAATCTAAAAATTACAAAGGTTAAAGTTAGTGAGAGTTGTGAAACGTGGATTTACTAATTTTGTAGTCTATTTTTTAAAAAAATTATTTTTTGTGATATTTTTATCATTAACGGAAATTTTATAAATATTATTACTAGTCAAGGAGTACTCTTGTCATCTCATTAAAGGGTAAAATTGAAATTTTTACAAATTGAAAACGACACTTTACAAATAAAATTTCAAGACACTAACTTCAAAAATGCCATTGTACTTTTGAAAAAACTTTCAGTTACCTATTAAAATACTTTTTTAAACATAAAACTAAAAACAAAAAACTAATGATTTTCTTGATAAACACACCCATTATAACCCCTTCAAACTTTAACCATTGTATTTTGAGGAGGTGTTAACTCTAAACAAATCCAAAAACTAAGAGATTTTCTGAACTTTACAACCCTTCAAATTACAAAAGTTAAAGATAAAGAGAGTTGTGAAGAGTGCATTTACTAATTGAGTAGTCTATTATTTTAAAATAATAACTTTTTGTGATATCTTCATCATTATGTAAGAGCAATTTTATAAATATTACTAAAAAAGAAAAGATACTTTTGTCATCTCCATAAAAAGATTGAAATTTTTAATAAAGGGCAATAACACTCTACAAATAAAATTCCATGACACTAACTTCCAAAATGTCATTGTACTTTTGTAAAAATTTCAAATTTTCTATTGCTTAATGGTTAAGTTACCTAGTAAAATAATTTGTAAACAAAAAGTAGTGATCATTTCGATAACACCCCCATCACAACCATTTCTAACTCTAACCTTTGCCTTTTGAGGGGTTGTTAACTCTAGACAATCCCTATCACTAAGGGATAATCAAAACTTCACAACCCTTCAAAGGTTAAAGATAGAGATATTTGTGAAGGTCGATTTTCCAATTTTGAAGTCTATTTTTTAAAAAAATTTGCTTTTTGTGAAGTAAGGGCAATTTTTTAAATAGTACTACAAGACAACTTGTACTTTTGTCATCTCCATAAAAAGTGTACTTGAAATTTTAAATAAAAGACAACGACACTCTACAAATAAAGTTTCAAGACACTAACTTTCAAAATGCTCTTGTACTTTTGTAAGAATTTAAAATTTCTCCCTTGCTATAGGGTTAAGTTGCCGATTTTAAAAAAAAATTGACCAAAAAAGAATGATCTTTTTTATAAACACACCTATCACTTAAACCTTTGTATTTTGAGGGTTGTTAACTTTAGTCAAACCCTATCACTAAGGGATAATCTAAACGCCACAACTCTTCAAATTACAAAGGTTAAAGATGGTGAGAATTGTAAAGGGTGGATTTATTAATTTTACAGTCTTTTTTTAAAAAACTGTTACTTTTTGTGTTATCTTCATCATTGAGTTAGGAAACTTTTGTAAATATTACTACAAGACAAGGGGTACTTTAGTCACCTCCGTAAAGGGTAAAGTTGAGATTTTTTTAAAGAAGACAAGGGCACTCTACAAACAAAATTCCAGGAAGGTAATTTCTAAGTTGCTATTGTACTTTTCTAAAAAGTTCTAATTTGCCCGTGCTTAATGGTTAGGTTACTTATTAAAATAATTTTTTAAACAAAAAATAATGATCTTTCTGATAAACACAACTATCACAACCTCTTTTAACTTTAACCTTTGTATTTTGAAAGGTTGTTGACTCTAGACAAACCCTATATCACTAAGGCATAATCTAAACTTCACAACCCTTCAAATTACAAAGGTTAAAGATAGATAGAATTGTGAAGGGTGGATCTACTAATTTAGTAGTTTTTTTTTTTTTAAAAGTAACTTTTTGTGTTATCTTCATCATTAAGTAAAGGGAATTTTGTAAATATTACTACAAGTCAAGGGATACTTTTAAATCTCCATAAAGGGTAAAGTTGAAATTTTTACCAAAAGGCAAAAGCACTCTACCAACAAAATTCCAGGATATTAAATTAAAAAATGGCATTGTACTTTTTTAAAAAGTTCTAATTTTCCCATGCTTAATGATTAAGTTATATATTAAAATATTGTTTTAAACAAAACGTAATGATATTTTTGATAAACGCACCCTTCACAACCCTTTCTAACTTTAACCTTTATATTTTAAGGGGTTGTTAACTCTAGACAAACCTTATCACTAAGGGATAATCTAAATTTTGCAAACCTTCATATTACAAAGGTTAAAGAATGAAAGAATTGTGAAGAGTAGATTTAATAATTTTATAGTTTATTTTTTAAAAATAGTTACTTTTTTTTATATCTTCATTATTAAGTAAGAGCAATTTTGTAAATATTACAACAAGATTATGAGTATTTTTGTCATCTCTATAAAGGGTAAAATTGAAATTTTTACTAAAAGACAAGAGCAATCTACTGATAAAATTTCAGGACACTAACTTCCAAAAAGCTATCGTACTTTTGTAAAAATTTTAAATTTGACATTGCTTAATGGTTAAGTTACCTCTTAAAATTATTTTTTAAACAAAAAGTAATGGTCTTTTTGATAAACACACCCATCACAACTCCATCTAACTTTAAGCTTTATATTTGGAGGGTTTCTTAACTCTAGACAACCCTATCACTAGGGCAAAATTTAAACTTCACAACCTTTCGAATTATAAAGGTTAAAGATATATAGATTTATGAATGATGTATTTACTAATTTTGTAGACTATTTGTCTAAAAAAAGTTACTTTTTATGGTATCTTCATCTTTATGTAAGGGCAATTCTGTAAATATTACTACAAGATAATGGGTACTTTTGTCTTCTCTATAAAAGGTAAAGTTGAAATTTTTACGAAAAGACAAGAGAACTCTACAAATTAAATTCTAGGAGACCAACTTCCAAAATCTAATTGTACTTTACTAAAAATTTCAAATTTGCCCTTACTCTTTGTGATATTTTCATCTTGAAGTTTGGGCAATTTTGTAAATAATACTACATGACACGTGGTACCTTGTCATTTCATAAAGGGTAAGGTTGAAATTTTAACTAAAAGACATCGATACTCTACAAATAAAATTCCAGGATACTAACTTCCAGAATGCCAGTGTACTTGTGTAAAAAACTACAAATTTGTCTTTGCTTAATGGTTAAGTTACATATTAAAATAAATTTTAAAACAAGAAGTAATGATCTATTTGATAAGGATACCCATCACGACCCCTTCTAAATTTAACGTTTATATTTAGTGGGGTTATTAACTCTAGGCAAACCCTACCACTAAGGGATAATCTAAACTTCACAACCTTTCATATTACAAGGGTGAAAGATAAAGAGAATGGTGAAGAGTGGATGTAGTACTTTTATAGTTTATTTTTTTAAAAAACGTTACTTTTTTATGAAATCTTCATCATTACGTATGGGCAATTTTGTAAATATTACTACTAGGCAAGGGGAACTTTTGTCATCTCCATATAGGGTAAAGTTGAAATTTTTACTAAAAGATAAGGGCACTCTAAAAATAAAGTTTCAGGACACTGACTTCGAAAATGCAGTAGTACTTTAGTAAAAAATAAAAAATGTCCTCGCTTAATGGGAAAGTTACCTGTTAAAATAATTTTTAAGCTAAAATTAATGATCTTTTTGATAAACGCACCCATCACAATCCCTTATAACTTTAACCTTTGTATTTTGTGTGGTTGTTAACTCGACACAAACCCTATCTCTATTGGACAATTTACTAATTTTGTAGTCTACTTTCTTAAGAACTTACTTTTTGTGATATTTTCATCATTAAAGGCAGTATTGTAAATATTACTACCAGTCAAGGGGTACTTTTGTCATCTCCATAAAGGGTAAAATTAAATTTTTTCTAAAAGAAAAGGCTACTCTACAATTAAAATTCTAGAACACTAATTTTAAAAATGCCATTGTATTTTTCTAAAAATCTCAAATTTTCGCTTGCTGAATAGTTCAGCTACTTATTAAAATAATTTTTTAAACAAAAACGAACGATCTTTTTGATAAACACACCCATTACAACCCCTTCTAACTTTAACCTTTGTATTTTGAGAGGACGTTAACTATAGACAAATCCTAAAACTAAGGGATAATCTGAAGTTTACAACCCTTCAAATTATAAAGGTTAAAGATAGAGAAAGTTGTGAAGGGTAGATTTACTAATTTTGTTGTCTATTTTTTAAAAAGAAGTTACTTTTTGTGATATCTTCGTCATTAGGTAAAGGCAATTTTGTAAATATTACTAAAAGAGAAGGGATACTTTTGTCATCTCCATAAAAGGTCAAGTTGAAATTTTTACTAAAGGACAAGGGCACTTTACAAATAAAATTTAAGGACACACTCATAACAACCCCTACTAACTTTAACTTTTGTATTTTGAGGGGTTGTTAAGTCTAGACAATCCCTATCACTAACGGATAATCAAAACTTCATAATCCCTATCACTAAGATAGAGAGATTGGTGAAAGGTTGATTTAATAATTTTGTAGTCTATTTTTTAACAAAAGTTACTTTTTGTAAAATCTTCGTCATTAAGTAAAGGAAATTTTGTAAATACTACCACATAACAAGTGGTTTTGTCATCTCCATAAAAGGTATACTTGAAATTTTAAATAAATGAAAACGACACTCTTCAAAAAAAATTCAAGGACACTAACTTTCAAAATGCCCTCGTACATTTGTAAAAATTTGCCATTGCTTTATGATTAAGTTACCGATAAAAAAAAAAATTTAAGCAAAAAATAATGATCTTTTTGATAAACACACCCAACACAACCACTTCTAACTTTAACCTTTGTATTTTGAGGGTTTGTTAACTCTAAACAAACCCTATCACTAAGGGATAATCTAAACTTCACAACCCTTCAAATTATAAAGGTTAAAGATGGAGAAAATTGTGAAGTTTGGATTTACTAATTTTGCAGTCTTTTTTTTTTAAAAAAAGTTACTTTTTGTGTTATCTTCATCATTAAGTATGGACAATATTGTAAATCTTACTACAAGACAAGGGGTATTTTTGTCATCTCCATAAAAGATAAAGTTGAAATTTTTATTAAAAGACAAGGGCACTCTACAAAGAAAATTCCAGGTAGCTAATTTAAAAAATGTCATTGTACTTTTTAAAAAAGTTCTAATTTACTCGTGCTTAATAGTTAAGTTACGCATGTCTTTTTTCTAAATAAAAAGTACTTTTTGTTATACCTTCATTATTAAGTAAGGGAACTTTTGTAAATATTACAACAAGTCAAGGGGTACTTTTATCATTTCCATAAAGGGTAAAGTTGAAATTTTTATGTAAGGGCACTCTATAAACAAAATTCAGGGACTCTAATTTAAAAAATGCAATTGTATTTTTTTAAAAAGTTCTAATTTTATTGGGCTTAATAATTAAATTACCTATTAAAATAATTTTTTGAAATAAAAGTAATGAACTTTTTGATAAATACACCCATCACAACCCCTTTTAACTTTAACCTTTATATTTTGAGGGGTTGTTAACTCTAGACAAACCATATCATTTAGGGATAATCTAAATTTTGCAACTCTTCATATTACAAAGGTTAAATATTGAGAGAATTGTGAAGTGTGGATTTACTAGTTTTATAGTCTATTTTTTAAAAGAAGTTACGTTTTTTTAAATCTTTATCATTAAGTACGAGCAATTTTGTAAATATTACTACTAGATATTGAGTACTTTTGTCTTCTCCATAAACGGTAAAATTGAAATTTTTACTAAAAGACAGACAATCTACTGATAAAATTCCAGGACACTTTTTTTCAAAATGCTATCGTACTTTTGTAAAAAGTTTAAATTTGACCTTGTTTAATGCTTAAGTTACCTCTTAAAATAATTTTTTAAACAAAAAGTACGGATCTTTTTGAGAAACACACCCATCACAACCCCTTCTAACTTTAACCTTTATATTTTGTGGGGTTGTTAAATCTAAACAAACCCTATCTCTAGGGCATAATCTAAACTTCACAATGCTGCAAATTACAAAGGTGTATTTAAAAAATTTACATTCTATTTTTTTTAAAAAAAGTTACTTTTTGTGATATCTTCATCATTATGTAAGGGCAATTTTTTAAATATTGCTATAAGACAGGGGGTACTTTCGTCATCTCCATAAAGGGTAAAGTTGAAATTTTTACTAGAAGACAAGGGAACTCTACAAATGCAATTTCAGGACACTAACTTCCAAAATGCAATTGTACTTTAATAAAAATTTCAAATTTTCCCTTACTCTATATGATATCTTCATCTTTAAGTTTGGCCAATTTTGTAAATAATACTTCATGACAAGGGGTATTTTTTCATTTCATAAAGGGTAAGGTTGAAATTTTAACTAAAAGACAAGGGCATTTTAAAAATAAAATTTCAAGATACTAACTTTCAAAATTCCATTGTACTTTTATAAAAAATTCATATTTGTCTTTGTTTAATGGTTAAGTTACCTTTTAAAATAAATTTTTAAACAATAAATAATGATCTATTTGATAAACACATCCATCATGACCCCTTCTAAATTTAACCTTAATATTTAGAGGGGTTGTTAACTATAAACAAACCCTAGCACTAAGGGATAATCTAAACTTCACAACCTTTCATATTACAAAGGTGAAAGAAAGAGAGAGTGGTGAAGGGTATATTTACTAATTTTATAGTCTATTTTAAAGTTAGTGAGAGGTGTGAAAGATGGATTTACTAATTTTGTGGTCTATTTTCTTAAAAAGTTACTATTTGTGGTATTTTCATCATTAAAGGCAATTTTTTAAATATTACTAATAGTTAAGGAGTACTTTTGTCTTTTCCATAAAGGGTAAAATTGAAATTTTTACTAAATAAAAAAGACACTCTACAATTAAAATTCCAGGACACTTACTTAAAAAATGCCATTGTTCTTTTCTAAATATTTCAAATTTGCCCCTGCTTAATGATTCAGTTACCTATTAAAATAATTTTTTAAACAAAAACTAGTTATCTTTTTATAAAGTCCCCCATTACAAACCCTTCTAACTTTAACCTTTGTATTTTGAGAGGACGTTAACTTTAGAAATATCCTAAAACTACGGGATAATGTAAAGTTTACAATCCTTCAAATTAAAAAGGTTAAAGATATAGAGAGTTGTGAAGGGTGGACTTACTATTTTTGTAGTCTATTTATTTAAAATAGTAACTTTTTGTGATATTTTCAGCATTAGGTAAGGGTAATTTTGTAAATATTACTACAAGAGAAGGGATACTTTTGTCGTCTTCATAAAAAGTCAAGTTGAAATTTTTACTAAAGGACAAGGGCACTCTCAACAAATTAAATTCCAGGATACTAACTTCCAAAATGCTATTGTACTTTTGTAAAAATAACAAATTTGCTCTTTCTTAATGATTAAGTTTAAATTGTTTAAATTACCTATTAAAATAAATTTTTAAACAAAAAGTAGTGATCATTTTGATATACATACCCATCACAACCCCTACTAACTTTAACCTTTGTATTTTGAGGGGTTGTTAAGTCTAGACAATCCCTATCACTAAGGGATAATCAAAACCTCACAACCCTTCAAATTACAAACGTTAAAGATAGAGAGAGTTGTAAAAGGTGGATTTACTAATTTTGTGTTTTATTTTTTAAAAAAAAGTTACTTTTTGTGATATCTTCGCCATTAAGTAAAGGCAATTTTGTAAATACTACTACAAGACAAGTTGTACTTTTGTCATCTCCATAAAGGGTATACTTGAAATTTTAAATAAAAGACAACAATAATTTACAAATAAAATTTCAAGACACTAACTACCAAAATGCTGTTGTACTTTTGTAAAAATTAAAAAATTTGCTATTGCATTGTGGTTAAGTTACCGATTTAAAAAAAAATTTGAGCAAAAGTAATGAATTTTTTGATAAACACACCAATCACAACCCCTTCTAACTTTAACCTTTGTATTTTGAGGGGTTGTTAACTCGACAAACCCTATCATTAAGGGATAATCTAAACTTCACAACCCTTCAAATTACAAAGGTTAAAGATGGAGAGAGTTGTGAAAGGTGGATTAGCTAACTTTGCTATTTTTTTTTGTAAAAAAAAGTTGCTTTTTGTGTTATCTTCATCATTAATTGTGGAAAATTTTGTAAATATTATTACAAAGACAAGGGGTACTTTTATCATTTGTATAAAAGGTAAAGTTGAAATTTTTATTAAAACACAAGGGCACTCTACAAACAAAATTCCAAGACGCTAATTTCAAAAAAGCCATTGTACTTTTTTAAAAAGTTCTAATTCGCCATTTCTTAATGTTTATGTTACCTATTAAAATAATTTTTTAAACAAAAAGTAATGATTGATTTGATAAACACACCTATCACAACCCTTTATAACTTTAACCTTTGTATTTCGAGGGGTCGTTAACTCTAGACAAACCCTAGCACTAAAGGATAATCTAAACTTCACAACCCTTCAAATTACAAAGGTTAAAGATAGTGAGAATTGTGAAGGTTAGATTTACTAATTTTGTAATTTTTTATTTATTTTCTTTTTAAAATTTACTTTTGTATTACCTTCATCATTATGTAAGGGAAATTTTGTAAATATTACAACAAGTCAATGGGTACTTTTGTCATCTCCATAAAGGGCAAAGTCGAAATTTTTACTAAAAGATAAGGGCACTCTATAAACAAAATTTCAAGACACTAATTGGAAAAATGCCATTGTACGTTTTCAAAAGGTTCTAATTTTTCTGTGCTTAGTAATTAAGTTACCTATTAAAATAATTTTTTGAATAAAAAATAATGATCTTTTTGATAAACACACCCATCGTAACCCCTTCTAACTTTAACCTTTGTATTTTGAGGGGTTATTAACTCTAGACAAACCATATCACATAGAGATAATCTAAATTTTGCTGCCCTTCATATTACAAAGGTTAAAAATTGAGAGAATAGTGAAGGGTGGCTTTACTAATTTTGTTGTTTATTTTTTTAAAAAAGTTACTTTTTTTTGATATCTTCATCATTAAGTAAGAGTAATTTTGTAAATATTACTACAAGATATTGAGTACTTTTGTCTTATCCATAAAGGGTAAAATTGATATTTTTACTAAAAGACAAGAGCAATATACTAATAAAATTCCAGGACACTAACTTCTAAAATGCTATTGTACTTATGAAAAAGTTTTAAATTTGCCCTTGCTTAATGCTTAAGTTATCTCTTAAAATAATTTTTTAAACAAAAAACAATGATCTTTTTAATAAACACACCCATCACAACCCCTTTTGACTTTAAACTTTTATATTTTGATGTGTTGTTAACTCTAGACAAACCCTATCAGTAGGGCATAATCTAAACTTTACAACCCTTCAAATTACAAAGGTGAAAGATAGAGAGAGTTGTGAAGTGTAGAATGTTGTATTCTATTTTTATTTAAAAGTTACTTTTTGTGATATCTTCATCATTATGTAAGAGAAATTTTGTAAATAATTGTATTTTGCCATTTCATAAAGGGTAAAATTGAAATATTAACTAAAAGACAAGGGTACTCTACGAATAAAATTCCAACATATTAACTTCCAAAATGCCATTGTACTTTTGTAAATAATGCAAATTTGCTTTTGCTTAATAGTTAAGTTACATATTAAAATAAATTTTTAAACAACAAGTAATGATCAATTTGATAAACACACCCATCACAAACCCTTCTAAATTTAAACTTTATAGTTTGCGAGGTTGTTAACTCTAGACAAACCCTACCACTAAGGGATAATCTAAACTTCACAACCCTTCAAATTACAAGAGTTAAAGATAGATAGAGTTGTGAAGGGTAGATTTACTAATTTTGTATTCTATATTTTTTTAAAAAGTTACTGTTTGTGATATCTTCATTATCATGTAAGGGAAATTTTGTAAATATTACTACAAGACATGCGGTACTTTTGTCATCTCCATAAAAGATAAACTTGAAATTTTTACTAAAAATAATGGAACTCTACAAATAAAAATCCGTGACACTAACTTCCAAAATGCAATTGTACTTTTATAAAAGTTTCAAATTTACCCTTACTCTTTGTGATATCTCTATCATTAAGTAAGCGCAATTCTGTAAATAATACTACATGACAAGGAGTACTTCGCCATTTCATAAAGGGTAAAGTTGAAATTTTAGCTAAAAGACAAGGGTACTCTACAAATAAAAATCCAGTATATTAACTTCTAAAATACTATTGTACTTTTGTAAAAAATTAAAATATGTCTTTTCTTATTGGTTAAGTTACATATTGAAATAAATTTTTAAACAACAAGTAATGATCTATTTGATAAACACACCCTTCACGACCCTTTCTAAATTTAAACTTTATATTTTGAGGGGTAGTTAACTCTAGACAAACCCTACCACTAAGGGATAATCTAAACATCACAACCCTTCAAATTACAAGGGTTAAAGGTAGAGAAAGTTGTGAATGGTGGATTTACTAATTTTAAAATCTATTTTATAAAAAACGTTACTTTTTTTGAAATCTTCATCATTATGTATGGGCAATTTTGTAAATATTACTATTAGACAAGGAGAACTTTTGTCATCTCCATAAAGGGTAAAGTTGAAATTTTTACTAAAAGACAAGGACACTCGATAAATAAACATCCAGGACACTAACTTCCAAAATGCCGTTGACTATTGTAAAAATTTCAAATTTGTCCTCAGTTAATGGTTAAGTAACTTGTTAAAATAATATTTATACAAAAAATAATGATCTTTTTGATAAACACACCATCACAATTCCTTATAACTTTAACCTTTGTATTTTGTGTGGTTGTTTACTCTAGACAAACCCTATCTCTAAGGGATAACCTAAACTTCACAACTCTTGAAATTACAAAGGTTAATGTTAGTGAGAGTTGTGAATATTGGATTTACTAATTTTGTAGTCGATTTTATTAAAAAAGTTACTTTTTGTGATATTTTCATCATTAAGGGGAATTTTGTAATTATTACTACCAGTCAAGTGGGTACTTTTGAAATTCTAACTAAAAGAAAACGACACTCTACAAATTAAACTCCATGACACTAATTTCAAAAATGCCAATGTACTTTTGTAAAAATTTCAAATTTGCCCTTACTTATTGGTTCAAGTACTTAGTAAAATAATTTTTTAAACAAAAACTAATGAATTTTTTATAAACACGTCCATTACAACCCCATTTAACTTTAACCTTTGTATTTTGAGGAGATGTTAATTCTAGACAAATCCTAAAACTAAGGGATAATCTAAACTTTACAACCCTTCAAATTACAAAGGTTAAAGATGAAGAGAGCTGTGAATGGTGAATTTAATCATTTTATAGTCTATTTTTTTTTAAAATAGTAACTTTTTGTGATATCTTCATCATTAGATATGGGCAATTTTATAAATAGTGTTACAAGAGATGCGATACTATTGTCTTCTCCATAAAAGGTAAAGTTGAAATTTTACTATAGGAAAAGAGCACTCTACAAATAAAACTCCGGGACAGTAACTTCTAAAATTCCATTGTACTTCTGTAAAAATTTCAAATTTGCACTTGCTTAATAATTAAGTTACCTATTAAAATAATTTTTTAAACAAGAAGTAGTGAACATTTTGATAAATACACCCATCACAACCCCTTCAAACTTTAACCTTTGTATTTTGAGGGGTTGTTAACTCTAGGCAATCCTAATCACTAAGGGATAATAAAAACTTCACAACCCTTCAAATTACAAAGGTTAAAGATTGAGAGAGTCGTGAAAAGTGGATTTATTAATTTTGTCTTCTTTTTTTTTTAAAAAGTTATTTTTTGTGATTTCTTCGCACTAAATAAGGGCAATTTTTTAAATATTACTACAAGACAAGTTGTACTTTTGTCATATCCATAAAGGGTACACTTGAAATTTTAAATAAAAGACAACGACACTCCACAAATAAAATTTCAGGACACTAACTTCCAAAATGCTCTAGTACTTATGTAAAAATTTAAAATTTTTCCCTTGCTTTATAGTTAAATTTCCGATTAAAAAGTTTTTTTTAAAAAAAGGTAATGATCTTTTTGATAAACACACCCATCACAACCCCTTCTAACTTTAACCTTTGTATTTTGAGGGGTTGTTAACTATAGACAAACCCTATCACTAAGGGATAATCTAAACTTCACAACTCTTCAAAATACAAAGGTGATAGAGAGAGTTCTGAAAGCTGGATTTACTAATTTTATAGTTTATTTTTTAAAAAAAGTTATTTTTGTGATTTCTTCGTCACTAAGTATGGGCAATTTTGTAAATATTACAACAATACAAGTTGTACTTTTGTTATCTCCATAAAGGGTATACTTAAAATTTTAAATCAAGGCAACGATACTCTATAAATAAAATTCCAGGATGCGAACTTCCAAATTGCTCTAGTACTTTTGTAAAAATTTAAAACTTTGCCCTTACTTTTGGTTAAGTTTCCGATTAAAATTTTTTTTAAAGTAAAAAGTAATGATCTTTTTGATAAACACATCCTACTCAACCCCTTCGAACTTTAACCTTTATAATTTGATGGATTGTTAACTCTAAACAAACCTTATCAGTAAGGCATAATATAAACTTCACATCCATTCAAATTACAAAGGTTAAAGATAGTGAGAGCTGTGAATGGTGGATTTACTAATTTTGTATTATATTCTTTTTAAAAAAGTTACTTTTTGTGATATCTTCATCATTATGTAGGCAATTTTGTAAATATTACTACAAGACAAGAGGTACTTTTGTCATCTCCTTAAAAGGTAGAGATGAAATTTTAACTAAAATACAAGGGAACTCTATGAATAAATTTCCAGGATACTAACTTTCAAAACGCAATTATAATTTTGTAAAAATTTCAAATTTGCCCTTACTCTTTCTAATATCTTCATCATTAAGTAAGGCAATTTTGTAAATAATACTACATGACAAGGGGTACTTTGCCATTTTATAAAAGGTAAAGTTGACTAAAAGACACGAGCGCTCTACAAATAAAATTCCAGGATACTAACTTCAAAAATTCCATTGTACTTTTGTAAAAATTCAAATTTACCTTTGCTTAATGGTTAATTTACATATCAAAATAAAATTTTAAACAACAAGTAATGATCTATTTGATAAACTCACCCATCACGACCCCATATAAATTTAACCTTTATATTTTGAGGGGTTGTTAACTCTAGACAAACCCTACCACAAAGGCATAATGTAAACTTCACAACCCTTCAAATTACAAAAGGTTAAAGATAGAGAGAATTGTGAAGGGTGGATTTACTAATTTTGTTGTCTTTTTTTTAAAAAAAGTTACTTTTTTGTTATCTTCATCATTAAGTAAAGAAAATTTTTTAAATATTACTACTAGTCAAGGGGTACTTTTGTCATCTCCATAAAAGGTAAAGTTGAAACTTTTTAATAAAATACAAGGGCACTCTGCAAACAAAATTCCAGGACACTAATTTCAAAAATGCCATTGCACTTTTTTTAAAAGTTCTAATTTGCTCGTGCTTAATGGTTAAGTCACACATATGAAAATAATTTTTTAAACAAAAAGTAATGATCGTTTTGATAAAAGCACCCATCACAACCCCTTCAAACATTTACTTTTGTATTTTGAGGGGTTGTTAACTCTAGATCAACCCTATCACTAAGGTATAATCTAAATTTCACAACCCTTCAAATTACAAAGGTCAAAGATCGAGAGAGTTGTGAAGGGTGAATTTTAAGTTACCTATTAAATAATTTTTTAAATATTACTACAAGACAAGGGGTACTTTTGTCATCTTCGTAAAGAATACGGTTGAAATTTTTACGAAGAAACAAGGGTATTCTACAAATAAACTTCCAGAATATTACCTTCCAAATTGCCACTGTACTTTTGTAAAAATTTCAAATTTGCCCTTCCTTAATGGTTAAGTTATCAATTAATTTTTTTTTTTTTAACAAAAAGTAAAGATCATTTTGATTAATACACCTATGACAACCCCTTGTAACTATAACCTTTGTATATTGATGGATTGTTAACTCTAAACAAACCCTATTACTAAGGGATAATATAAACTTTACAATCCTTCAAATTACAAAGGTTAAAGATAGAGAGAATTGTGAAGTGTGAATTTATTAATTTTGTAGTCTATTTTTTTAAAAAAGTTACGATTTGGGATATCTCCATCATTAATTAAGTGCAATTTTGTAAATATTACTACAAGACAAGGAGTACTTTTGTCATCTTAATAAAAGGTAAATTTGAAAATTTTACTAAAAGACAAGGGCAATCTTCTGATAAAATTCCAAGTCACGAACTTCCAAAATACTATTATACTTTTGTAAAAAGTTTAAATTTGACCTTGCTTCATGGTTACGTTTTATCTTAAAATAATTTTTTAAACAAAAAGTAATGATCAATTTGATGAACACACCCATCACAACCCTTTCTAACTTTAACCTTTGTATTTTGAGGGGTTGTTAACTCTAGGCAAACCCTATCGCTAAAGCATAATTTAAACTTTACAATCCTTCAAATTATAAAGGTTAAAGATATATAGAGTTGTGAAGGGTGGATTTACTAATTTTGTAGTATATTTTTTAAAAGAAAGTTACATTTTGTGGTATATTCATCATTATGTAAGGGTAATTTTGTAAATATTACAACAAGACAAGGGGTACTTTTGTCATCTCCATAAAGGGTAAACTTGAAATTTTAACTAAACGACAAGGGCACTCTCAATTAAAATTCCAGGACACTAACTTCTAAAATGTAATTGTGCTTTTTTAAAAATTTCAAATTTTCCCTTCCTCTTTGTGATATCTTCCTCATTAAGTAAGGACAATTTTATAAATATTACGACATGACAAGGGGTACTTTGCCTTTTCAATAAAGGTAAAGTTGAAATTTTAACTAAAAGACAAAGGTACTCTACAAATAAAATACCGAGATACTAACTTCCAAAATGCCATTATACTTTTATAAATATTTCAAATTCGCCTTTGCTTATTGGTTAATTTACATATTAAAATAAAATTTTAAACAAAAAGTAATGATTTATTTGATAAACACACCCAACACGACCCCTTTCTAAATTTAAACTTTGTATTTTGAGGAGTTGTTAACTCTAGACAAACCCTACCACTAAGGGATAATCTAAACTTCACAACCCTTCAAATTACAAGGGTTAAAGATAATGTAGTTTTGAAGGGTGGATTTACTAATTTTATAGTCTATTATTTAAAAAACATTACTTTTTATGATATCTTCATCATTATGTATGGGCACTTTTGCAAATATTATTACTAGACAAGTAGAACTTTTGTCACCTCCATAAAGGTCAAAATTGAATTTTTACTAAAAGATAAGAGCACTCTATTAATAAAATTCCAAGACACGAACTTCTAAAATGCCGTTGTACTTTTGTAAAAATTTCAAATTTGTCAGCGCTTAATGGTTAAGTTGTCGATTAAAATAATGTTTAAACAAAACGTACTAATCTTTTCGATAAACACACTCATCACAACCCCTTCTAACTTTAACCTTTGTATTTTGTGTGGTTGTTAACTCTAAACAAACCCTATCTCTAAGGGATAATCTAAACTTCACAACCCTTGAAATTATAAAGGTTAAAGATAGTGAGAGTTGTGAAAGGTGGATTTACTAATTTCGTTGTCTATTTTTTTAAAAAAATTACTTTTTGTGATATTTTTATTATTATGGGCAATTTTGCAAATTTTACTGCCAAACAAGAGGTACTTTTGTTATCTCTATAAAGGGTAATATTGAAATTTTTACTAAAAGAAAACAACACTCTAACACTAATTTCAAAAATGTCACTGTACTTTTGTAAAAATTTCAAATTTTCTCTTGCTTAATGGTTCAGTTACCAATTAAAATAATTTCTTAAACAAAAACTAATGATCTTTTTGATAAATACACCCATCACAACCCCTTCTAACTTTAACCTTCGTATTTTTAGGGGATGTTAACTCTAGACAAGTCCTAAAACTAAGGGATAGTCTAAACTTTACAACCCTTCAAATTACAAAGGCTAAATAGTAACTTTTTGAAGGGTGGATTTACTAATTCTGTAGACTATTTTTATTAAATAGTATCTTTTTGTGATATCTTCATTATTAAGTTGAAATTTTGACTTAAGGACAAGGGCACTCTACATTCAAAATTCTACGACACTAATTTTCAGAATGCCATTGTACTTTTGTAAAAATTTCAATTTTGCCCTTGTTTAATGATTAAGTTACCTATTAAAATAATTTTTAAAACAAAAAGTAGTGATCATTTTGATAAAAACACCTATTACAACCCCTTATAACTTTAATTGTTGTATTTTGAGGGGTTGTTAACTCTAGACAATCCCTATCACTAAGGGATAATCAAAACATCACAACCCATCATATTACAAAGGTTAAAGATAGAGAGAGTTGTGAAAGGTGGATTTACAAGTTTTGTAGTATATATTTTTAAAAAAGTTACATTTTGTAATATCTACGTCATTAAGTAAGGGCAATTTTTTAAATATTACTAAAAGATAGGTTGTACTTTTGTCAACTCCATAAAAGGTATACTTGAAATTTAAATAAACGACAACGACACTCTACAACTAAATTCCGAGACATTAAGTTTCAAAATGCCCTTGTACTTTTTGTAAAAATTTCAAATTTACCCTTGCTTTATTGTTTATTTATCTATTAAATTTTTTTTTAGCAAATAATAATGATATTTTTGATAAACACACCCATCACAACCCTTTTTAACTTTATTATTTGTGTTTTGATGAGTTGTTAACTCTAGACAAACCCTATCACTAAGGGACAATCTAAACATCATAACCCTTCAAATTACAAAGGTTAAAGATATAGATAATTGTGAAGGGTGGATTTACTAATTTTGTAGTCTTGTTTTTTTTAAAGTTACTTTTTATGTTATCTTCATCAATAAGTGAGGGAAATTATGTGAATATTACAACAAGATAAGGGGTACTTTTGTCATCTCCATAAAGGATAAAGTTGAAATTTTTACCAAAAGATAAGGGCACTCCACAAACAAAATTTCAGGACACTAATTTCAAAAATGACATTGTACTTTTTTAGAAAGTTCTAATTTTCTCATGCTCAATGGTTAAGTTACCTGTTAAAATATTTTTTTAAACAAAAAGTAATGATATATTTGATAAACGCACCCATCACAACCCCTTCTAACTTTAACCTCTCTATTTTGAGGGGTTGTTAACTCTAGACAAACCTTATCACTATGGGATAATCTAAACTTCACAACCCTTCAAATTACAAAGGTTAAAACATTGAAAGAGTTATGAATGATGAATTTACTAATTTTGTAGTCTATTTTTAAAAAAGTTACTTTTTGTGCTATCTTCAATATTAAGTAAGGGCAAATTTGTAAATATTACTACAAGATAAGGGGTACTTTTGATATCTTAAAAAAGGTAAAGTTAAACTTCTCACTAAAAGAAAAGAGCACTTTACAAATAATATTTCATGACACTAACTTCTGAAATGTCATTGTACTTTTGTAAAAATTTCAAATTTGCCCTTGCTTAATAGTTAAGTTACAATTTCTTAAACAAAAAATAATGATCACTTTGATAAACACACGCATCACAACCCCTTCTAACTTTAAACTTTGTATTTTGAAAAGTTGTTAACTCTAGACAAACACTTTCACTATGGCATAATCTAAACTTCACAACCCTTCAAATTATAAAGGTTTAAGATAAAGAGATTTCTGAGGGGCAGATTTGTATTCTATTTTTTTTAAAAAGTAACTTTTTGTGATATCTCCATTATTAAGTAGGAGAAATTTTGTAAATATTACTACAGGATAAGGGGTATTTTTGTCATCTCCATAAAGGATAAAGTTGAAATTTTTACTAAGAGACAAGAGCACCATACAAATAAAATTCCAAGACCCTAACTACCAAATTGCCATTGTAGTTTTTTAAAAATTTCAAATTTCCCTTTACTTATTGGTTAAGTTACCGATTAAAATAATTTTTTAACAAAAAATGATGATCATTTTGATAAATACACCTATCAAAATCCCTTCCAACTTTAACCTTTATATGTTGTGTGGTTGTTAACTCTAGACAAATCCTATTACTAAGGGATAATCTAAACTTTACAACCCTTCAAATTACAAAGATTAAAGATAAAGAGAATTATGAAGGATGGATTTACTAATTTTTTAGTCTATTTTTTTACAAATGTTACTCTTTGTGATATCATCATCCTTAAGTAAGGGCAAATTTGTAAATATTAGTTCAAGACAAGGGATACTTTTGCCATCTCCATAAAAGGTAAAGTTGAAATTTTTACTAAAAAACAAGGGCACTCTATAAATAAGATTCTAGGCCATTAACTTCCAAAATGCCATTGTACTTTTATAAAAATTTCAAATTTGCTATTGCTTAATGATTAAGTTGCCTATTAAAATAAACAAAAAATATTGATCATTTTGATAAACACACCCATCACAACCCCTTCTAACTTTAACATTTATATTTTGAGGGGTCGTTAACTTTAGACAAACCCTATCACTAAAGCATAATCTAAACTTCATAAACCTTCAAATTACTAAGTTTAAAGATAGAGAGAGTTGTGTAGAGTGGATTTATTAATTTTGTAGTGTAATTTTTTAAAAATGTGACTTGTTGTGATAACTTCATCATTATGTATGGGAAACTTTGTAAATATTGCTACAAGACAAAGGGTACTTTGATCATCTCCATAATGGGTAAAGTTGAAATTCTTACTAAAAGACAAGGGCACTCTACATATAAAATTTTGGGATACTAACTTCCAAAATGCAATTGTAATTTTGTAAAAATTTCAAATTTGCCGTTACGCTTTGTTATATCTTCATCATTAAGTAAGGATAATTTTGTAAATATTACTATATGACAAGGGATACTTTGCCATTTCATAAAGGGTAAAGTTGAAATTTTAACTAAAAGTCAAGGCACTCTACAAATTTCAAATTTGCATTTGCTTAATAGTTAAGTTTCAGATTAAATTAAATTTTTAAACAAAGAGTAATGATCTATTTTATAAACACACCCATCACGACCCTTCTAAATTTAACCTTTGTATTTTGAGGGGTTGTTGACTCTAGATATACCCTACCACCGAAGGACAATCTAAACTTCACAACCCTTCAAATTACAAGGGCTAAAGATAGACAGAGTTGTGAAGGTTAGATTTATTAATTTTATAATATTTTTTTAAAAATGTTTCTGTTTGTGATGTCTTCATCGTTATGTATGGGCATTTTCGTTAATATTACTACTAGACAAGGGAAACTTTTCTCACCTCCATAGAGGGTAAAGTTGAAATTTTTACTAAAAAACAACGGCAGTCAATAAATACAATTTTAGGATACTGACTTTTAAAATGCCATTGTACTTTTGTAAAAATTTCAAATTTATCGTCGTTTATTGTATATGTTACCTGTTCAAATAATTTTTAAACAAAAAGTACTGATCTTTTTGGTAACCACACCTATCACAACTCCTTCTAACTTTTAACCTTTGTATTTTGTGTGGTTGTTAACTCTAGGCAAACCTTATCTCTAAGGGATAATCTAACCTTCACAACCATTGAAATTACAAAGGTTAGAAAGATAGTGAGAGTTGTGAAAGGTGGATTTACTAATTTTGTAGTCTATTTTCTTAAAAACGTTACTTTTTCTGATATTTTCATCGTTAAGGTCAAATTTGTAAATATTACAATCAGAAAAGGGGTACTTTTGTCATCTCCATAAAGGGTAAAATTGAATTTTTTAAATAAAAGAAAACGACGCTCTACAAATAAAATTCTAATACACTAAATTGAAAAATACCATTGTACTTTTGGGAAAATTTCAAATTTGCTCTTGCTTAATGGTTTAGCCACCTATTAAAATAATTTTTTAAACAAAAACTAATGATATTTTTTTTATAAACACACCCATCACAACCCCTTCTAACTTTAACCTTTGTATTTTGAGGGGATGTTAACTCTCGACAAATCCCAAAACTAAGGGATAATCTAAACTTTTCAACCCTTCGCATTACAAAGGTTAAAGATAGAGAGAGTTATGAAGGCTGGATTTACTAATTTTTGTAGTCTATTTTTTAAAATAGTAACTTTTTATGACATCTTCTTCATTAAGTAAGGGCAATTTTGTAAATATTACTTCAAGACAAAGGATACTTTTGTCATCTCCATAAAAAGTAAAGTTGAAATTTTTACTAAAAGACAAAGGCACTCTATAAATAAAATTCCAAGCCACTAACTTCTAAAATGCCATTGTACTTTTTAAAAAATGTCAAATTTACTCTTTCTTAATGATTAAGTTACTAATTAAAATAAACTTTTAAACAAAAAATAGTGATCATTTTGATCAACACATCAATCACAACCCCTTCTAACTTTAACCTTTGTATTTTGAGGGGTTGTTAACTCTAAACAATCCCTATCACTAAGGGATAATCAAAACTTCACAACCCTTCAAATTACTAAGGTTAAAGATAAAGAGCGTTGTAAAAGGTGGATTTACTAATTTTATAGTCTATCTTTTAAAAAAACTTTCTTTATGTGATATCTTCATCATTAAATAAGGGTAATTTTGTAAATATTACTACAAGACAAGGGGTACTTTGTCATCTCCATAAAGGGTCAAGTTGAAATTTTAAATAAAAGTCAGTGATACTCTACAAATAAAATTCTAGGACACTAACTTCCAAAATGCCCTTGTGCTTTTGTAAAAATTTCAAATTTGCCCTTGCTTTGTGGTTAAGTTACCTGTTAAATTTTTTTTAAAAACAACAAGTAATGATGTTTTTTATAAATACACCCATCACAACCCCTTTTAACTTTAACCTTTGTATTTTAAGGGGTTGTTAACTTTTGTAGACACCCCATTTTAAATCTGGCAAATTTTATGGTTTTTTTAACCCTTGGGACGAGATGATCCTAGTAGACCCAATTTAATTACCCTAAAACTATCCAATTCCTATCCCAAGAATCATTTGAATCGGACCTACGGATAAATAGATATAATAAATGACAATTAAGTCCATGTGAGACCCAACTGTCGGGCCGCGGGTCGTGCTGTAACGGGCCCAACAGGCCCAGACGCAGGCTGATGATGCAGTCAACGCATCTAATGACACAATAAACATGTTTTTTTTAATTTGATAAGGTTAAAACTTCAAGATAAAAAAAAAAAATCCAAAAAAATTCCAAAAAATTTAGAAAAAATCACCAATTGAATCACTCATAAACACCCTATCTCCCTAACCCAAAAGGAGAGAGAAAATGATACCAAAAAAACATTAAAAATTCTTGAAATTAGGAAATTACCTAAAAATACCAAAAATAGAAAAACCCCTTAGAAAATTTCTAAAAATTTAGGCAAAGTCCCCAAAAATCCCAAAAAAATTAGAAAAAAATATCAGAATTCATATTCAACGTCTAGAGATAATTCTCCTCCATACCCTGAGAAAACTAAAGAAATTCTCCTCCATACCCTGAGAAAGACCGACAGTTTTAGAAAAAATCTCTAGATTGAAAACCCTAGATAAGATAGAAACCCTAAATTCTTTTTTTCCTGTTTTACTTCTTCTTCTTTTTTTTGATATGTTAAGTTGTCATTAAAAATCGTATTTTAATGCTCTGGATCATGCTTGCTCTGCCACAGATGTAAGAGTAGATTTCTTCGATTTCAGGCAAATATGGCCTCAAATCTAAATTCGATATGTCCCAGATTTGCTCGATTTCAAGCAAATATGGCCTCAAATCTGAATTTGATCTGTCCCACTTTCTCTACCACTTTATTTACATCTTTTTAATTAGTTTAAGGTGTTAAAATTCGAGAGATCTTCATCAGAAGATCTGTCAGATTTTCATCATAAACAATTTGGTGCCTACCGTGGGGCTATTTCAAGATTGATCGGAGCTTCAAAATATGATTTTTATTTACTAGTTTTCACTGTTTTCAGTCACAAAAAGTCCCAAAGTCGGCTGTGACTAGAATCCAGGGTTTCGGTGCTCCGAAACCTTGCTTTTTCTAGGCGACACTCCCAATGTCGCGAAATTCAAAGGTCTCAGAAACCTTTGGAACTTTGTGGATCTATTCTAGGGACTCTTTTGTGACTCCAAAAAAAAATTCAGATCAAAGTAAAATTTTAAAAAATACAAAACAAATATTTTTCTGTTCAATCAAGGCTTTTCTATTTTACCTTATTTTAATTTATTTCATCATAAATATTTTTATTTCATACTTCTTGCAAGTTTAAAAATTCTAGGACCCCACATTATAAAAATATAAAATAAAATAAGTTTTGAGCAGCACCAGCCGTGTCGCTCACCCTGTAAGGGCAACACCACTAGTGCCACCTGGGCGACACCACCCGTGTCGCCCAACTGCAAGGGTCCCAGAAAATTTATAAGACCCCACAGGACCATTTCAGGGAACTTTGGCTCCCTATTGACCAATGTTTTACCTAAAATAAAATTTTTAAAAAATATAAAAAAATATTTTGCTTCAGATAGATCTGTTCTATTTTTGCCCTTTTGATTTTATTTTAGTTTGTTAATTTTTACTGAAATCATATTTCCCTTCTTTGACCGTACTTAGTTTAACTGTGTTTCATCAAAATTAAAAAGATTAAAAATTTTAAAAAATAAGAAAAATACATTAGGGTTGCTTACCCCTCCAAACCTAGACCCACTCTTGGTCCGAGCCGAGACTCGTGCACCATCTAGTCTAGATCTTAGTCTAGGTTCTAGCATAGGTCTAAGCTTAAGAGTTGCCTCTAGAGCTAGACTAGGCTTACCCTAGTTCAGGGTCTTAACCAAAATCCATTGAGTCTAGTAAGTTTAGGTTCTAGTCTAGTCTTAGCCTAGGTCTTAGCTAAGGTTTTTGCCCCTAGTGTCAGGCTAGGTTTGCCCTAAGTCATTGAGTTTAGATCTTACCTAAGACTAGATTTTAGAACCCAGCCAAAAGAAATCACCATGGCAGTCACTCAAGATGATCATGATGATTGCTCCATAGTCGACTCTAAGCCTAACTTGCCCAAACCTTTGGACCAGTATGCTGTAATCCCTTGGAGTTATCGACAGACCTCAGGACAATCCATTATCCAATGCCCAAATCTTCAATTAGAAGCAGAGTCCCAAGAATCCACTCCTAATCCTGAGATCTGTATGGCCCAAAAATACGGCTCCGCTCGAAAACCCTTGAATAGTCAGAGACTCCGACCAGGAGTAGTCCTACAGGGGATTTTAGGCAACCAAAGTAGAAGTCGAGTGAGGGAAGAAATTTATGCAACATCTAAAGCCAATTCCGTAACTCGAACCAATATAACTCTGAGGTGCATTGATCTCAAAACCAAGACCCACCTAGGTCTAGAGGATCTAACCCAACCTAAAGCCACCATAGTACAACTCTTGATATCCTGAACACTGTACGAAGTAGAGGTGTCGACTGAAACCGACCCTTAGGCGAGATAGGCGTCCAAGCTACCCTCAAAAGTCTAGTTGACCTAGGTTACACTGTTCATACCCCATCTTACAGGTCGATCCCAAACCAAGTTAGTGGTATAGGTCAACCCTTAACACACCCGAGTCAGCCGATTCTTCAATCGATCCCTCTGGTTCATCCGGTTCAACAAACCGTGAAATTGCCGCAACCGGTGGCGACTCCTATGGGTCAGTATGCCCCTTAGGCACCAATGTATCAAATAGCCCTGGTGACTGCGGCTCATGAATCTCAAGCCTATGCAGGCCAACATATACCCCAAGTTTCAACTTATTAGTCTACGCATGGGAACCCACCAACTAGTGAGCCTACTGTCATGCCAAATACTCAACAAGAAGGCACCTTAAAAGCAATGCAGGATATGATTGTAAGAACGGGCATGCATGAAATTCTACCCCCAAAGGCCTATGTTCATGAGACCCTTGGAGGCATGGAAGACCTTTCCCTAGGATTTGTCGTCCTAGAATTTGGAAACAAGGTCAATGGGAAGAGCGATCCAGATACTCAAGTCAACGCGTACCTCCTCTCCGTTTGAGCTTTGCGGGATAGGCCTAACCAACTGAATGTCATCTTTTCACAAACATTGACCAGTGAGGCCTTGTACTGGCATCAGAGAACAATGTCCGCTCGACCACACATCATTCAAGACGAAATGTTCAACCTATTCTTCTCTCACTAGTGCGGGTCGACACTAAGACCTCTCTCCCTACACGAACTCAGTGCAACAAAACAAAACCCAGGAGAATCCTTTGAGGATTTCATCAGTTGATTATGCGAGGCGGCAATGAGGGTCATAGAATGTCCACTTACCGACCAAGCCAAGATCTCCATAGTCTCAGAGAATGCTGCTCCCGAGTACAAAACCTTCTTCAGCCAAGGTTTTATCCCCCACTCTTTCAACTCCATGATCGAGCGGGTGGCTCGATATGAAAGGGCCAAAGGGATACCCCTCAGCACTAAGCCCGACAACAAACCGATAACAGCTTCCCAAAATAAGAACAAAAACAAGGGAAATCCTTCCGGTCAGGTTAATGAGATCATCGCCAACTACTCAACGCAACAATCAGAATCAAAATCGAAGGGGTCTGCCTAGAGCCAACGCTCAAAATTAATAACCAAATGCAAGAGGATAATTTCACCCCTCTCAATGACCCATTAGAAAAAGTGTTGGAATTACTCTTGGCTAAGAATAAGGTTTATCTCCCACTACCATCTGAACCACCATTTCAAGTCATGGATAAGAATAGGTGGTGCAAATGACATCAAAACCATGCTCATGATACTCAAAACTGCATATATTTGAAACGAGTGATTCAAGGGTTAATCAATAGGGGGGACATCATTGTCGCATCTAGAAATCAACCTGTTGAAGAGCCTAATCAAATGATGGGTATCTTCACCTCACAATGATAGAAAAGCCGGGAGCTCAAGACAACTCGAAAGAGAATGTTGTCATTCACATGATTGAGTGTGGAGATGAAGAAGATAATCCCAGTCAGATCATATTAGCTTGTGATCATCACTTTTAAGAACCCGAAGAAGATCTTTTGAGCCTCCTAAGAGGAAGCCCTTTATCTCCAAACCTCGAAAACCTTCCCAAATGAGACCAATATGCGAAGATAACATACTAGAGATTGATATGGTCAGGACCAATGAAAAGGCATCATCTTCCAAACAAGGGGCCAACACCCCAAAGTATGTCATTACTCTTGTTAGGGCTGACCCTATCGAGCTTCAGGCTGGCAAGGTCGACTCCTTAACTCGAAGAGGCCGAGTGTTCAAACCCATTCAATTGATGGCCTAAAGAATGGGAAATACCTCAAAAACCAAACAACCAGTGGGGGTCGTAGATCACGAGCCGAACAAGGAAATTCAAGGATCTGCAACCACCTACGATCTACCTGCTCATCTAGGGAAGATCCACGCTCAAATCTCCATCTTGGAGCTACTCTCCAATTCACCAGCACTTAGAGCCCACATCGAGAAGGTTCTTGCTAATACACACATTCCGAGCAACACACAGCCGGATGAGTATTGCAGAATGATCAACCAACTGATGGCACTAACATTAATCGTGTTCACAGACGATGAGATCCCAGCCAGCTTCAATCGATTTCACGTCCAACCTCTGTACATCACCGTCTTCATGCAAGGATATGAGATACGAAGAATGCTTGTTAATAATGGGGCATCCTTAAACATATGGCCTATGAAAATAGTAAAGAAGATAGGCAAAAGCCCGGATGACTTCGAGCCATGTCAACTAACTATCGCTACATACGACAGAACCAAAAGATAAGCTGAAGGCATACCGCCTCTCACACTCAAGATCGATCCTACCGTTCAAGTGATGAAGTTTTATGTGTTGGAGATAAAACCTTCTTTCAACATGCTGTTAAGAAGACCGTTGCGATATGAAAACCTCATGGTCGCCTCTACACTCCATCAATGCCTCAAATTTCCAACTAAAAACGGCATCGCAAAGGTATCTACTGAACCCCCTGCTTTTCTCAATCCTAGTATACATAATGGGAAGCTAGCTGTAGGAGTCGAGCTCAGAGAAATCCCACTCGCTTCCTTAGAGCAAGCCGATTGTGGCACCTTACGCCTAGAGGCCGGTGACTCTGTTCTTCAAATTTTGCAAACTTCTACATCAATGGATAACATTATCCAATGTACGATTTTGAGTCCCTCGAAGCTTGCCACATGCTCTTCTCCCAAGGCTTCCAACCAAGCCAAGGCTTGGGTAGTCCAGGGCAAGGAGTAACGGAGGCAATTTTTGAATCATTCGAAGCCAAAATTGAAAATGGAAATCAAAGAGGTCTCGGGTGTTCTCTCACCTTATTACAAAGCCGGATGAAGACTTCAAGCTATTTGGGCTTTGTATCTGGAGGCATTCAAAGCATCAATCCTTTTGATGCCCGTCCTTCAAAACGACCGAAGGCGATCCTTGAATCCCCAACGCAGAATAACTCTTCTTCCACATCTCAGAACACACAAGAATTGAGAATTGAAGATCTTTTTGCTGACCTGGATTTGAAGGTATACACAATCGGCTCTAACACAGCCAAGCGTACTCATCCACTGATTCAAACCCAGGAACAGAATTGGTCGATCACTTCCCTATCTCGAGAATCGCTGGAAGCATACCATCGACACCTTCAAGTCCTCGGTGCCAAAAAACGGATAGGCGCAGGGTGGCCATCCAACCATCCTGCGCGTCCAGTCCCCAACATTTCTCTCATGAGTCCCATAAGGGATACCTCTTGTGTTATTTAAAAAACCATTGAAAAATCAAAACATGATAAAACTGATAATAATGAGAAAGAATTTTAAAAAACGATGAACACTCAAGATAACTCGATAACGGTGCACAATACCCATGATGACGAATTGGATGACCAAGACGAAGATCAAGAGAGCTAAGAGTCTGAAAAAATCCCTCAACCTGAGGAACTCACTTCCCATGTTGAGAAATTCAAGAAGATGCTCGATGGTTACCCAATAGCTATCATCGAAGAGATGATCGACATAAACCTAGGAACTGAGAAGGACCCAAGGTTAACCAAGTTTGGAACCTCCCTATCTCCTAAGGAGCGAGAAAATATGATTTCCTTTATCAAAGAATATCGCGATGTCTTCACCTGGCCATACTATGATATTCCAGGGCTAGATCCTACATTGGTGCAACATCACCTAATATTCAATGAAGGGGCCAAGCCGGTAAGGCAGAAACTTCGACGTCAGAATACCCACCTTGAGCTTAAAATTAAAGAAGAAATCGACAAGCAACTCAAAGCGAAGTTCATTACCCCCGTCGATTACTCAGAATAGTTGGGCAACATAGTGGTTGTACCTAAGAAAGACAAGAGGATCTGACTGTGTGTTGACTACAGAGACCTCAACAAGGTATAAATGAAAAGTTTTCATTACCAAACATAGATGCCTTGGTCGACAACACTGCAGGGCACGAGATGTTGTCATTCGTGGATGGCTTCTCAGGTTACAACCAGATCTTCATGGCAGAAGAAGACCAGAACAAGACTTCGTTCATAACGCAATGGGGAACTTACAGCAACAAACTCATGCTCTTCGACCTCAAAAATGCAGGGGCAACTTATCAGCGAGCAATGATTAGCATCTTCCACGACTTAATACACACCATCATGGAAGATTATGTCGACAACATTCTGGTCAAGTCGAAGACCAGGCCTGATCATCTCACCAACTTGAGAACCATTTTCGAAAGGCTCCGAAAACATCAACTCAAACCGTAAAAATGTGCCTTTGGGGTTGAATCCGAAAAATTATTAGGCTTTATAGTAAGCCAAAGAGGCATTGAGGTGGACCCGTCCAAAATACGAGCCATCACTGAAATGCCCTCTCCTCGAAACATAAGAGAAATTCATGGGATATAAGGTCGCATACAAGCCATAAGGCGTTTCATCTCACAATTAGCAGACAAGTGCGCACCGTTTAATAGACTACTCAAGAAAGATACCCCATTCATATGGGATAAAGAGTGTCATGAAGCATTTGACCAAATCAAGAAGTATCTCACCAAACCTCCCATCCTTAGTCCTCCTAGTCCAAACAAACCCCTATTCCTATACATGTCAGTCAGAGACAAGATCATGGGGGCAATATTAGGACAATACAATGACCATGGAAAAGAACAAACGATGTACTACATCAGCAAGACTATGGTGGACTATGAGACAAGATACACAGATGTGGAGAAGCATTGATTGATGCTTGTGTGGGCCATGTAGAAGTTAAGACACTATGTCTTATCTCATTCAGTCAAGCTCATCTAAAAAATAGACCCACTCAAATACCTATTGGAGAGACCAGTCTTGAATGAAGGTTTGGCGAAGTGGAGAATACTATTGAGTGAGTTCGAGATCAAATATGTTATTAAAAAATCGATCAAAGGACAAGTCATTGCTGACCACCTAGTTGAATACGCATTGCCAGACAACACTCCCGTCAACACGGATCGCCCTGATGAGAACCTCTTCACAATTGAGGAATCAATTTGGGAGCTATACTTCGATAGTGCAAGGAATTAATATGGGTCAGGTATAGGAGTCATACTATGGCCACCTAAGAAGATTTTAATGCCAACAACATCAGATTGAATTTCCCATGTACCAATAACGTTGCTGAATATGAAGCCTTGATAGTCGGGCTAGAGAATGCCATGGGAATGAAAATCCAACAAATACGAGTAATTGGTGACTCCTTACTCGTCATAAACCAAGTTCTAGGGATTTGGAAGGTGAAAGAAGAAAAGCTCAAGCCCTATTAAGAAAAAGTGGAAAAGAAGATCCCATATTTCAAGAAAATCACCTTTCAGCATATAACTAGGGAAAATAATCGGTTCACCGATGCCCTTGTGACCCTTGCTTCATTGGTTGATATTCCTCCAGAAATCACCACACTGCCATTCTATATTAGAAGCAAACATGATCCTTCCCCACCAAGGATCGAAGAAGAAATAGAGCACGAAAATGAGAACGATGGGGAAGTGCCTCTCGTGGCTTCAGATGCTCTAGTTGAAGCAAAACCATGGTTTCACAATGTTCTGTCCTCGCTGAAAAATCGGTTATACCCTGAAGGAGCCACCGAAAAGGATAAAGAAGCCATTCGAAGTTTTTATATGGGATTATTAGTAAGAGGTGATCTCATGTTTAAAAATTCCTTCGATGACATCATTCTATATGGTGTCTTGATCAGCCAGAAATCGACCAAGTACTGACAAAGTTACATAATGAAGGAGGTCATTCTGGCGCAATCGCCTTAACTCAAAAAATCAGGCGCCAAGGCTATTACTGGACCACCATGGCTAAAGATTGTTCGAAGTTCGTAAAGAGGTGTCCCAAATGTCAGCTTTATGGAGATCTCATCCATGCACCGTCCGTACCACTCAAATCAACACCGCATGTATGGCCCTTTGCCATGTGGGGTCTTGATATCATCAGAATGATCTCACTTAAAGCCTCAAACGGCCACCGTTTTATACTAACGGCTACAGAGTACTTCACCAAATGGGTAGAGGGCGCATCATTTGTCAAAATTGAGGGACAACATGTTGTCTATTTCATAAAGAACAATATTGTATTCAGGTTCGGTGTTCCTGAGTCAATCATTATTGACAATGGATCCAATCTCAAAACTGAAAAGGTCTCTAAGGTGTACAAAATGTTTGGGATAACGCAAAAATTCTCCACACCTTAATACCCTCAAGGAAATGGACAAGCAGATGCTACAAATAAAGGACTTCTCAGTATTATAGACAATAGCAAAGATTGGCACGAAAAGCTAAATGACGCACTATGGGCCTACTGAACAACTGACAAGACTCCTACTGACATGACCCTGTATGCATTGGTGTATGATATGGAAGCAGTGCTACCCATTGAAGTTGAGAACCGCCTCTCTGAATGCTTATTCATAAAGATTCAGATAATGAACAAAATATCGAAGCATGAATCGCTGCCCTCGTTAATTTGGATGACAGACGCCTACAAGTAACACAAAATATTGTTGCTTGCCAACGTAGAATCGAGATGGCATACCAAAGTAAAGTTGTTCCTCGATAGTTCAAGGAAGGGGACATGATACTCAAGAAAATCTTCCACACTCTTGCAAACCCACACCCTTTAGGTAAGTTCAAACCTAATTGGAAGGGCCCATTTGTGGTCACCCGAGTGCACGTAGGCAATTCTTACAAGATCAAGAATCAGGACGGCTGCGAGCTCAACGACCTCATTAATGCAATGTATCTCATAAAATACTACCTGTAACGGGCTCAAAAGAGTGGTGAAAACTTGAAAAGGCATCAACAAAAAAAAAAAAAAAAAATGGTCATGGTGAAAACCTGAAAGGGAATCATGGGTAAAAAAAAAAAAAATCCCTAAGAAGGAGCTTTAGATTCAAAAACACTCAAGTACTTACAAGTTCCAACAATACATACTCTGAGGATGAAGACTCCTCCTAAACTCTGCAGGTTCCCAACATAACCAACTCAAAAAGATGCATGAACGTGATATGAATGGAAGCTCGGAAAGAACCTAGAGAACTCTTCATGGACCCGCGAAGCACAGGATGAAAGCTCCAAAGGTAAAAAGACAACTTCGAGACTTTTTGAGTTCTCACGATCCAACAAGAAAATCCTTTCATCATCTTTGGGTAAAATATAATAAAGAAAATGACCACCAAAGGGGCCACAGGTGGCAAAACTGTAGGGCACGTCTCTTTTAAAAACGTTTTTTCAATCTGATTATTAAAACCCTCTATTTTTAGAAAGGACTTCCTCCATCACTACAAGATGTTAAACTGTTAGTTGATCTGGCCTCATTCTTAAAGCCAACTTCCTACGCCTGTTATGAAGGTTTGAAACTAGCTAGGCACTCCATGGTTGTATGAGTATAACTACCAACTACCACATATCAGAGATGGGTGAACCTCCAATGACGATATTGGCTAGTCTGGGAGCATTTTTCTCTTGACTGGATCCCCTGAGGAGAAATGAGGCAAGCTCATCCTCGTGTGTGTGTATGATGTCCCAAACTCCAATTCGAAAAACGTCAAACTCGTGCGACGTAAAAGAGCCGAGACAGGATAAATATCAAACTCATGCGACGTAAAAGGGTCGAGAGAGGATAAGCGTCAAACTTGTGCGACGTTAAAGAGCTGAGATAGGAAAAACATCAAACTCGTGCGACATAAAAGAGCCGAGATAGGGACCGTTCAGAGCTGTATGACGTGAAACGTCAGATGTATCAAAGACACAACCACCATGTTTAATGAAAAAACGTCAAACTCGTGCGACGTAAAAGCGTCAAGACAGGGACCGTCTAGCCCCGTATGACGTGAAAGGTCGGGTGTATCCAGGGCACAATCACCCTATTTCAATGAAAAAATGTCAAACTCTTGTAATGTAAAAGAGCTAAGACAGGGACTGTCCAGCCCCGTATGATGTGAAAGGTCTGGTATATCCAGGGCACAACCACCCTATTTCAATGGAAAAATATCAAATTCGTGAGATGTAAAAGAGTCGAGGCAGGTACCATCTATCCCCGTATGACGTGATAGGTCAGGTATATCTAGGGTACAACCAGCCTGTTCGATGGAAAAATGTCAAACTCATGTGATGTTAAAGAGCCTTGGTAGGTACCGTCTAGTCTCGTATGACGTAAAAAGGTCAGGTGTATTTAGGGCACAACCACCCTGTTCGATGGATTTCGTCTATCCTCGTATTGACGTAAAAGGGTCGAGTGTATGGTCCATCGCTGCATGATGCTAAATTGCTTAGAGGGATCTTTGGTTGCAGGAGTTAAAACTATTAACTGACCTTGTTTTTTGAAATATCTTTCTCTTTTCAAAATTTTCATTATATGTCTTGTTTCTTCCAAAAACTTTAATTTCTTTATTAAAATCATCACCTGTCATTGCTTCGGTATCTATTTCAAATCCCCCCTTACTTTCAAAACTTCTAAAAAAAAAAAAAGTCTTAAAAAAATGAAGGAGCTTGGACACCCGTATATGATGATTACCATGTTGCCGCGATTGCCGCATTGCTGCCTCATCTCTTACTTTAGATTCGGGCAGAGAAGTCTCTTCCTATATAAAGCCTTTTCCTATAGACCTCCTTAGGAAACCCGAAGGAGATCAAAGAAAATGCCAAGGTTAAAAATTCAAACTACGAACCTTGAAGTTAAGTGCTATGGCTAGAAAATCTAACTTGAGTTTCAAGCTTGTGTAACTCAGCGACATCTAACGCCGAAAACCCTAGGAGGAAAAATGCTCTAGGTTGGGTGAGCTCAGTGAGCACAATGACTTGGAGGGATAGTTGGTGTGCCCCCTGACCACGTGACCTCAGGAAGAAATTTAAAATTTCTACTTTATCTTTGACCTTCACCTGCCCCTCAAAGGACAGAGAATGCCAAAGTGTCTACTTCTTTGACACTCACCTGTCCCTCGAAGGATAAGGAATGCCAAAGTGTCTACTACTTTTGCACTCACCAGGTAAATTCTATGGTTTTTGAAACCCTTATAATCATATTATTCTAGTAGACCCAATTTAATTACCCCAAAACTACCCAAATCTTATCCTAATTTTATTTAGAGCCCAAGAGCTTTCCAACGATCCAAGAATCATCTGAATCGGACCTATGGATAAATGATATAACAAACAACAATTTAGTCCTTGTGAGACCCAACTTTCGGGCCGCAGGTCGGGTTGTAACGAGCCCGACAGGCCCAAACGTAGCCTGATGATGCAGTCAATGCATCTGATGATGCAGTAAACACGTTTTCTTTAATTAGATAAGGATAAAACTTCAAGATAAATCCAAAATTCTGAAAAAAATCCTAAACATTTAAGAAAAATCACCAATGGAATATTATAAATACCCCCTATCCCTAACCCAAAAGGAAAGAGAAAAAGAGACAAAAAAAACTTTAAAATTCCCGAAATTAGGAAAATTACCAAAAATAGGAAAACCCTTAGAAAATTGCTAAAAATTTAGGAAAAATCCTAAAAAAATTAGAGAAAATCTCAAATTTTATATTCAACCTCTGGAGATCACAAAACCCTTAGAAAACTAAGGAAATTCTCCTCTAGAATGAAACCCAAGAGAAGATAGAACCCTAGCATCCTGATTCAGGCAAACTGGACCGGTTCTGATACGTGCGAGCCCTTAAAGGCTCAAGAATCCCGGGCAATTTGGCCTCGTTTGGTAGTATTTCTTCCTCCATATTTCTTCTTCTTTTTATTGTTTTGCTTCATTTATTTATTTATTATTTGTTAACTTGTCATTAAAAATCATCTTTTAATGTTCTCGATCATGCTGCCTCTACCACAGATCTGAGAGTACATATGCTCGTTTCTGGGCAAATCTAGCCTCATATCTGAGTTCGATATGTCTCACTTTCTCTACCACCTTATTTACATCTTTTTAATTAGTTTAAGGAGCTAAAACTCGAGAGATATTCATTGAAAGATCTGTCAGATTTTCATCGTAAACAACTCTAGAAAAACCCTATCACTAAGGGATAATCTAAACTTCACAACCCGTCAAATTACAACGATTAAAGATAGAGAGGATTGTAAAGGGTGGATTTACTAATTTTGTAGTCTAATTTTTAAAAAATGTTAATTTTGTGTATCATCCTCATTAAGTAAAAGCAATTTTGTAAATATTACTACATGACAGGGGGTATTTTTGTCATCTCCATAAAAGGTAACGTTAAAATTTTTATTAAAAGACAAGGGCACTCGAGAAATAAAATTTCAAGACACTAACTTCCAAAATGGCATTGTACTTCTTCAAAAATTTCTAATTTTCCCTTACTTAATAGTTAAGTTACCTAATAACATAACTTTTTAAACAAAAAGTAATGGTATTTTTTCTAACTTTACCTTTTGTATTTTGAGGGGTTATTAGCTCTAGACAAACCCTATCACTAAGGGATAATCAAAACTTCACAACCCTCCAAATTACAAAGGTTAAAGATAAAGAGAGTTGTGAAGCATGGATTTATTAATTTTGTAGTCTATGTTTTTTAAAAAAGTCACTTTTTGTGATATCTTCAATATTGAGTAAGGGCAATTTTGTAAATATTACTACAAGACAAGAAGTACATTTGTCATCGTTATAAAGGGTAAAGTTGAATTTCTTACTAAAAGACAAGGGCACTCTACAAACAAAATTGCAGGACATTAACTTCCAAAATGTCATTGTACTTTGGTAAATATTTCAAATTTGCCCCTGCTTAATGGTTCAGTTACCTCTTAAAATAATTTTTTTAGCAAAAAGTAGTGATCTTTGTGATAAACACACCTATCACAACCCCTTATAACTTTAAATTTTGTATTTTGAGAGGTTATTAACTCTAGACCAATAAAGGATAATCAAAACTCCACAACCCTTCAAATTACAAAGGTTAAAGAAAGCAAGGGTTGTGAAGGGCGGATTTACTAATTTTGTAGTCCATTTTTTAAAAATATTACTTTTTGTAATATCTTCATCATTATGTATGGGAAATTTTGTAAATATTACTATAAGAAAATGGGTACTTTTGTCATCTCCATAAAGGGTAAAGCTGAAATTTTTACTAAAAGACAAGGGCACTCTACAAATAAAATTTCATGACACTAACTACCTAATGCCATTGTACTTTTGTAAAAATTCCAAATTTTCCCTTACTTAATGGTTAAGTTACATATTAAAATAATTTTAAAACAAAAAATAATGATCTCTTTGATAACACACCCATCACAACCCCATCTAAATTTAACCTTTGTATTTTGAGGGTTTGTTAACTCTAAACACACCCTATCACTAAGGGATAATCTAAACCTCACGATCATTCAATCTACAAAGGTTAAAAAAGGAGAGAGTCGTGATGAGTGAATTTACTAATTTTGTAGTCTATTTTTTAAAAAAAGTTACTTTTTGCGATGTCTCTATCATTAAGTAAGAGCAATTTTGAAAGTATTAATATAATACATGTGGTACTTTTGTCATCTTCATAAAGGGTAAAGTTCAAATTTTTACAAAAAGACAAGAGCAACAATAACTTCAAAAATGTTATTGTACTTTTGTTAAAATTTCAAATTTACTTTTGTTTAATGGTTAAGTTAAATATTAAACTAATTTTTTTAACAAAAGGTAGTGATCTTTTTGTTAAACACACCCACCACAACCCCGTCTAACTTTAACCTTTGTATTTTAAGGGTTTGTTAGCTCTAGACAAATCCTATCACTAAGGGATAATCTAAACTCACAACCCTTCAACCTACAAAGGTTAAAGAAAGAGAGAGTTGGGAAGAGTGAATTTACTAATTTTGTAATCTATTTTTAAAAATGTTACTTTTTGTGATATCTTCATCATTAAGTAAGAGCAAGTTTGTAAATATTACTACACGACACAGGGTACTTTTGTCATCTCCAGAAAGGGTAAAGTTGAAATTTTTACTAAAAGACAATGGTAGTCTACAAACAAAATTGCTGGACACAAACTTCCAAAATGCAATTGTACTCTTTTAAAAATTTTAAATTCATCATTGCTTAATGGTTAAGCAACCAATTAAAATAATTTTTTAAACAAAAAGTAGTGATCTTTTTTTAAAACACACCCATCACAACCCCTTCTAACTTTAACCTTTGCATTTTGAATGGTTGTTAACTCTGAACAAACCCTATCACTAAGAGGTAGTCTAAAGTTTACAACCCTTAAAATTACAAAGGTTAAAGATAGAGAGAGTTGTGAAGGGTGAATTTATTAATTTTGTAGTCTATTTTTAAAAAAATGTACTTTTTGTAATATCTTTATCATTAAGTACGGACAATTTTCTAAATATTACTACAAAACAAGGGTTACTTTTATCATCTCCATAAAGGGTAAAGTTGAATTTTTTACTAAATGACAAGTGCACTTTACAAACAAACTTTCAGGGCACTAACTTCCAAAATGCCATTATACTTTTGTAAAAATTTCAAATTTACTCTTGCTCATTGGTTAAGTTTCCTATTAAAATAATTTTTTAAACAAAAAGTAATGATCTTTTATATAAACACACCCATCACAACTCCTTCTAACCTTAACCTTTGTATATTGAGGGGTTGTTAACTCTAGACAAACCCTATAACTAAGGGATAATCAAGACTTCAGAACCCTTCAAATTACAAAGGTTAAAGATAGAGAGAAATGTAAAGGGTGGATTTACTAATTTTGTAGTCTATTTTTTAAAAAAAGTTTCCTTTTGTGATATCTTCATCATTGAGTAAGGGCAATTTAGTAAGTATTACTACAAGACAAGGGGTACTTTTGTCATCTCTATAATGGGTAAAGTCGAAATTTTTACTAAAAGACAACGACAGTTACAAACAAAATTCCAGGACACTAACTTCAAAAATGCCATTGTACTTTTATAACAATTTCAAATTTGGTCTAGCTCAATGGTTAAGTTACCTATTAAAATAATTTACTAACTTTGTAGTCTATTTTTTAAAAAATATAGCTTTTTGTGATATCTCCATCATTAAGTAAGGTCAATTTTATAAATAGTACTTCACGACAAGGGGTACTTTTGTCATCGCCATAACGGATAAAGTTGAAATTTTTACTAAAAACTAAGGGCACTACAAATTCCAAGACACTAACTTCAAAAATTCCATTGTACTTTTTTTAAAAATTCAAATTTGTGGTAACTTATTGGTTAAGTTACCCATTGAAATAACTTTTTAAACAAAAGTAATGATCATTTTGAAAAACACATCCATCGCAACCCCTTCTAATTTTAACCTTTGTATTTTGAGGGGTTGTTAACTCTAGACAAACCCTATTACTAAAGGATAATCTAAACTTCACAACCCTTCAAATTACAAAGGTTAAAGTTAGAGAGAAGTGCGAAGGGTGGATTTACTAATTTTGTAGTCTATTTTTTTAAAAAAGTTACTTTTTGTGATATCTTCATCATTAAGTAAGGGCAATTTTGTAAATATTACTACACAACAAGGAGTACATTTGTCATCTTCATAAAGGGTAAAGTTGAAATTTTTTCTAAAAGACAAGAGCGCTCTACTTATAAAATTCTAGGACACTAACTTCCAAAGTGCTATTGTACTTTTGTAAAAATTTAAATTTTCTCTTGCTTAAAGGTTAAATTACCTCTTAAAATAATTTTTTAAACAAAAAGTAAAGATGTTTTTGATAAAACACACACATAACAACCCCTTCTAACTTTAGCCTTTGTATTTTGAGGGGTTGTTAACTCTAGACAAACCCTATCACTTAAGAATAATCTAAACTTCACAACCCTTCAATTACAAAGGTTAAAGATAGAGAGAGTTGTGAAGGGTGGATTTACTAGTTTTGAAGTTTATTTTTTAAAAAAAAATTACTTTTTGTGATATCTTCATCATTATGTGAGGTCAATTTTGCAAATATTACTACAAGACAAGGGGTACTTTTGTCATCTCAATAAATAGTAATGTTGAATATGCTATTGCGTTCGACACGATCTTTTGGGAGCCTGCCATGTTTTAGAAAACTAGTGATGGGCTCTCTCCAATCTTTTACCTGCTCAATTTCTGCGCATATTGGGTCAAAGAATTATGGTTCTTGATTTGACCCTTAGCTCCTTGACTCTATGCAATTCCTTGTTCAGTTTTGATTACTTCTTTGGCTTATAGAAGTGCTCCAAATGGAAAAGGAGGGCACTCAGGGAAGATATTTCTCTTGTCATTCGCGTTGACCTCTATTCTTAATTTGATGTGCCTCCATTCTGCCACCCAAACAAATGTGGGTCATGATGAGGACAACTGAATTGTAGAGTCAAGTTTTGCAAGTGCGTTAGCCTGCGAGTTTAGCCTCCTGGGGATGTGACTCAGGGATACGTCCTCAAACTGGGCCATATATGATTTTGCAATATCGTGATAAGGCTTGAGTGTCTTTTCTCACATCATAGATCCCTTTGAGCTACCGGATAACCAACTCAGAGTTGCCATAAATCTTAAGCTACTCCAAGTCGAGGTCGAAGGCTATCTCCAGTCTGATTATAAGGGCCTGATATTCTACTTCATTATGAGAACCATCTTGAACGAGAGAGAAAGAAAGTGGCAATATTCTTCCTTTTGGCGTCAGGAATACTACTTTGGCGCTTCCTCGATCTGATTGGAAGGCTCCGTCAAAGTACAATTCTCACACATGAACAAGGTCAGCACGTAATACTTCTACATCAAGGAGGTTGCTTGAAAGATGAGATTCTAACGTATGGGGTGTGCTGCGAGAAAGTCAGCCAAGGTTTGGCCTTTGATGGTCTTCTGTGGGACAAACATGATATTGAACTCCATAAGTAATAATGTCCACTTAGCAAGGGGTCCAGACAAGCATGGGCGTGTCATGAGAAACTTTACAGGATCAACTTTTGATATAAGTTTAACTACATGACCAAGCAAGTAATGGCGGAGTTTTTGCACTACAAAGATTAGGGCGAAGCACATCTTCTCAATTGGGGGATAATTCTTCTTGGCCCCTTGCATCCTGCGGCCGAGGTAATATAACACAGTCTCTTTTCCATCTTCATTGTTTTGTACCAATAATGCTCTGAGTGACTCATCTAAAGCAGTCACGTATAAAATGAGGGGTTTTTCCAATACTGGTGTAGAGAGGACTGAAGGGTTGAGTAAATAATGCTTGATGTCAGCAAGGGCTGCCTGACATGCTTCATCCTAGATAAATGGAGAATCTTTCTTTAGCAGGTGTGTAAAGGGTTTACAGCGACCTGAGAGGTTCGAGATGAACCTACGAATGTATGCCAGTTGCCCTTGGAGGGAGAGCAGTTCTAGAAGTGTAGTCGGTAACGCCATTTCTTAGATTGCCTTGATCTTGACTAGCTCAACTTCAAGCTCTCGATGTATGACGATGAAACCCAAGAATTTTTTGGAGTGCACCTTGAAAGCACATTTTAGCGGGTTCATTTTAAGTTAATGAGTATGTAAATGCTTGAATACCTTTTCAAGGTCTTTCATATGAGCATCTGCATCTTCAGATTTTACCACCAAATCGTTTACATAGCATTCCACTTCTTTGTGCATCATGTCTTTGAAGATAGTCGTCATTGCTCTCTGATATATGGCACCAACGTTCTTTAATCCAAAAGGCATCATTATGTAACAGAAGACCCCTTTTGGAGTTAAGAATGCAGTGGCCTCTTCATCTTCGGGCACCATCCTTATCTGATTATACTTGGAGTATTTGTCCATGAAGGAAAAGATTTGATAGGGAGCTGTAGAGTCGATGAATTACAACGGGAGGTCATCCTTTGGACAGGCAGTATTGAGGTTGCAGAAGTCAATGAAAACTCTGATTTGACCATTTTAATTCTTTTTACTGGAACAACATTTGCTAGCCATTTGGGGTACTTGACTTTGCGAATAAAGCCTGCTTGTTTAAGTTTGGTCACCTCGGCGTCGATCTGCATCTCGAGGTCAGGCCTGAACCTTCTCGATTTCTGTTTGACGGGTTTGATAGTCGGATCGATGTCGAGATGGTGAATAGCTACTTGAGGATCTAAGTTGGGCATCTTATGATAATGCCAAGCAAAGACGTCACGGTTTGCTCGCAAAAAAGTAGTGAAATCTTCTTTCTCTTGTGGAGACATATTCGCTTAAATGAAAGTGGGTCTGGGATCCACCTCGTCTCCAAGATTTATTTCTTCGAGTTCGTCAGCTGTGGCCTAACCACCTTCTTCTCATTCTTCAGGGACTTCTTGCAATTCTTCCTCATTGTTCTCAGAGGCCTTTTCACCAACTTCATGCACGGAGACCAATGGCCCTGGCATCACTATCTCCGATAGGGCTCCAAGGTTGGTCATGCCTCCTGCATTTTTCTCGAATCGAGTGACAGAGAGGTCAACTCTAAATGTAGAAAACACATCAGGTTGGAGAAGCTTGTTTGGTCAGTTAGCAGGAAACTGAGGTTGAGTGATTGTGACACGAAGAGTGTCTTCGTACGAATAACATGGTATTTGTACGGATGCCTGGAGTGTTTGCTCCGAGCCAGCTGGTTCTTCACATACTTGTATCATATGGCAAGCTTCCTGAGAATAGAAACTTTGCCTCCTTGACTTTCTCAGTCTCTGCTCAAAGTCAGGCTCAGGGGGCCACTGGGGTTTCTTTGGCTTCGACTTCTTGTGCTTCTTTGAAGACGGTGGCTCTGCCTTGGCTTTAGCTGCCAAGGCATCAGCAACTGTTAAAAATCCTGCTGCCTGTGCCAGGTTCTTTCTCAATTGTTTCCACTGCTTCTTGCTTATATTGATCCCTTCGAATTCTCGGTCGAGAGCCTCGAGGTCCGGACATATCAAGGTTGTACCAGCAGGGGACGTAGAAGAGGGAGAATGAGAAGTAGGAAAAGAAGGAGGAGAAGGGTTAGAAGGTGGGGGACTTTTAAGGTCGTTGCCCTCATCAGACCGATCTGGGCACCTTTTTACATCATCACCAGAATTGGATGGGCGCAGGGAGTCTTCTAGATCTTTCCCTTGCTTAGACAGTTGGGGAGTGCTTTTAACGTCGTCACCCTCATTGGACGTGTGCTGAGTGAGAGATGGCATTGGAACATCTTCTTGAAGAGACAAAGAAGGAAGAAGGATCGTGCCGGGGATGAAGTCCAGTAAAGTTGGCAGAGGAAGAGGCCTGAGAAATTCCTGCTCAACTGTGAGTTGACGTGCAGCCCTTGGTGCCCGTCTCTTTCTGGTTTTCTAAGGTGAGGTGTGATTCGTCTCACTGGGCTGGGGAATAGCTCTAGCTTGGCGAACTGCTTCTCGCTTTATGGACCAGAGCCTGCTTCAGCCATGGTAGACTATCCATGGCTGGGAAGTCGAGAATTCGGTGGAGTCCGAGTCATTGATAGGAAGGTCCTGCTCTGTGAGACGTTTTTCCCTCAATAGAGGAATGACTTGGGGATCACTTACAGGGATTTTGTAAAACTCTTAACACTCCCGCATTTCTTTATGAATATATCAAGGAAACTTATGCATTATGACAGGTAATGGCCTCTTATTTTATGGTACGGGTAGCAACAATCTCAGTCCCCTCAGCAAGACGACGGGGTTGCCTTGCCTGCTTCAGTGTGATTATGCCTTCTTGAAGCATTATGATGAAGAAGGCATAAAGGATACCAGGCATTTCGTCTTCCTCTTAGATGGTTACAGCATGGGTGGCCTCGGCTGCCCCAAAGGCCTCCTTTAAGTCTTTGAGCTTTATGTGACCCTTATGAATCAGGGCCACGATAATATCTTTCAACGTGTATCAGTCATCTGTAGGATGATTGATCCTCTGATGGTAGGCACAATAATTCGCCTGAGTATCAAGGCCAGGCTGCTCAAGGAACTTGGTTTCTGGAAGCTGGATCATATTATGTTCCAATAATAACCGGAACAGCATGGGTTCCTTCTGGAACGGATAGACCTTGTTCATATGCCTGGTGAAATAATCACCCCGATCAAGGTTGGCTGGTGGGGTTACCCGATTGTATGACTGTTGTTGCTTGCCAACCTAGGTGTTACATTTGTAGTGATTACCCCTTTAGAGAGGTCCAGAGTCTAGGAGGGAGCCTTCTTTGAATCAGTGGCCATGATAGCTGCACTGATTACCCCTTTCTGTTTGCTGCCCCGTGTGTTATTCCGAGAGTTACCATTGCCACAGGTTTTTGCTGAACTTGTAGATGGTTGTCTTGTCGCATTATGGTGGCATGACAAACTTTCTATGCGAACTGATTTAGAGATCAACTCTGACATGGAGGACGGATTAGGAGCCTCGACATGCAGAGTGATCATGGGTCGCATGTTCCGCACGCAAGTTTGGACCGCTTTCTTCTCAGGCATAAGATTAGGATGGCGGGAAGCCAAGTTTCTCCATCTTGATATGAACTGATCCACGGGCTCATCGGGGTCTTGAGTTAGGGTGAGAAGTTCGATGGTTTGAACCTATCTCTCGATCTCATAGAAGCGTTGATAGAACAGTTTCTCCATCTCTTCCCATGTATGCACTGAGTTTGGAGGAAGTCGGGCATACCATTGGAATGCTGGGCCATCGAGGGTCTCAGCGAACTATCGAAGAAGAGGTCTCCCGTCAACTGCTGTTTCTCGACATGCTGCCTGGAAGTGGGCAACATGTTGGTTTAGGGATGTGGTTTTGTTGAATAAAGGAAACTTTCCTTTCTTACAATCTAAGGGAAACGAGACCTGATCAATATAGTAGGGGATTTGTCTCTTCTTTAGGCTTTGATAAGGCGTCATACCTTGATATAGCCTTTGATAAGGCGTCACACCTTGTATCCCCGAGATTTGTCTTTTCTTTAGGCTATGGGTGACCCTAGCGTCAATATCTGTTTGAGAGACTGGATGAAGGACAGAATTATCCTGTGAAGTAGAGGGAGGGGGCTGGAGGTGCACCATCAGAGTGATGGGAATTGACCTCATGGTTAGACGATTGGCGTTCGCCGTCGATACGATCAATCTTTTCCATCATCGTCTGCACCATATCCTCAAACTTGTTCATGCGCTCTTCCTACGCATCACCGGGCTCGCTTACAACCATTACGTTGACCGTTCTCTATAGAGGTCAACGTTAGTGGCAACCGATGCGATCTTGATGGGTTGTACGTGGTAGGTCAATCAGCAGGGGGCCAACATGCTCTAACTGAGCTCGACTCTTGTATGTTGATCGCGTTTGGACAGGTTCTCGACGGTCTTGGGACCGTGGCTATTGAGGGGCTGGGTCTTCTTCCATGACAGTAACAATAGCACAAAGTGCATGGAACTCTTCTTTAGGCTTCATCGTCAGAAGGGGTTAGAAGGGATTCAAGTGAAGAGGGTAGTCAGAATTGGTTGTTTAGACTACCTTGATCACCTCCCTAGTAAAAATTTACAGACCTCTATCGTGTTTAGCCTTGAGGTTTTGATGGACCTTGCGTCAAAACTACGATCTAGGTCACGGGTGGTAAGCTTTTCTTGCACAGGAGAGAGCTGTCTCTATTAGGTGCGACATTGGATGAGAGCCAAGAATTGGAGTCTTCCTGGGCCGGGGAGGATGAAGGACTCGATCTTCCATCAGGTCATTTTCCCGAGCTCTCTTGTGGGCTCCAGAGACATGACCAAAGTGACGAGGCTGGTTCAGAATGGTACTCTTGAGGAATACCTTAGAGTGCCAAGGCTAAAGGTGCTTGCTTGATGAAGGAGGAGTAGGCAAGAGCAGGATTGAGTCACGAGAAGGTCCAAGTCTATGGCGAGAGGGCATCTGTGATGGAGACACGTGTGCACCCCTTGAAGAAGGATTACGGGAGACCTGCGGGTGAGCTTGAGCTCGCGCAAGTGATCTGGCCCTAAGAGGTTGGGATCTACGAGCAGGTGTCTGTACAATGACAGGTGTAGGCTAGCCCCTTACAGGGTGTGCAAAGTAGGAGGTCGTCTCCTGTGTACTCGGGTTGGCATGATGACTCGAGTGGGTAACCCACAAGCCTTGTGATGTGTGTGAGGGGTAGAGACCGTGGGGTTTCCGCCTCGATGTGTTGAGCCTCTAGGGATAGAGACCAATGGTGCAAAAATGTGGGGGGTAGCCCTATGATGACCCATAGAAGCAATGGTAGCTTGTTTGCCTTTTCAAAAAGGGACTTGGCAACCTTCCGACATACCTTAGGAACACGACCGGCCAGTGACTTGCCAGTGGCTGGGTGCATGCTGTGTGGGACAATAGAAGTGATGCCGATGCAGGGCACCTTGGTGGAATTTCCATCAGAGCGAGGAGATGGGGAGTGAGGGACCTTTAAGTCCCACCTCACAGCTGTTCAAGTTAAGACCTAGGAGCTAGACAAGGGGTACTTTCTCAAAAGAATGGTTGGGAACCAAGTCAAAGGAACTTATTCCCTAGGGACACTCTCGAATGCAGGGACACTCGAATTCAGAATCGCCTCCCTTGGCTTGCATTCCTCTTATTTTCTGCAATGAGACATATATATGACAAAGGTTACAAGACAGGTGGGTCAGACCTCACCTTTTTCCTTTTTTATGAACGTACACAATCATGCGCATTCAAAAAGAAGAAGAGAAGAAAGACCGGGGGGAGAGGAATTCAATTAAGCGAGAGGATAGAGTGGTGACTAAGCTGGTGAGTAATTGGCTTGACGTGGTAGAAAAACAGGCTCGGTTACTAAGTTCGGCTCATAGGATTACTACTAGACGTCATAAGCAGTACTAACTAGCTAGGCACGATGATTAGTCTGTCGTGACAATAAAGCAGGCCAAGTAATCCTAGCACAACAACATTATGGCTAGACGACAGGACTACCATGAGAGGCTAACCTCAATCCCTCTTAGTCGAATGAAAGAGTAGTAGCATGATGGTTATGATGAAATAAGAGAAGAAGGGAACAAAAGGAAGGAGGGGGAATAAAGGAAGAGAAGAGTATGAGAGGATAAAACAGAGAGAGGGAAGGCAGATGCAGTCGGCGCTAAGCATTACCAACTGCGCTAGAAGGAAGAGAGAGAAAATGTTGTCGGCACTAGGCTTTGCTGACTGTGTTATACAGAGGAGAGAGAAAATACAGTCGACACTAGGCTTCACCAACTGTGTCAGAAGAAGAAGAGAAATCCAGCCGGCGTTAGGCTTCACCGACTGTGACAGAAGAGAAGAGAAGGAGAAAACCAGCAGGCGCTAGGCTTGCGCCGGTTGTGATGGGAGAGAAGCAAGAGAGAGAGATCGAGTCGGCGCTAGGCTTTGCGGACTGTGAAAGAAGAGAAGAGAGAAATCCAACCGGCGTTAGGCTTTGCCACTGTAACAAAAGAGACGAGAAATAAATCCAACCGGCGCTAGGCTTCACCAACTATGAAAGAAGAGAAGAGAGAGAAATCCAACCGGCGCTGGGAATGAAAGAAGCGGAGAGGGAAAACCCCGCCCGACGCTGGGAATGAAAGAAGAGGAGAGAGAAAACCCCACTCGATGCTGGGAATGAAAGAAGATAAGAGAGAAAACTCCACCCGGTGCTAGGAATGAAAGAATATGAGAGAGAAAAGAGAGATAGAGATGAGAAGAAGAGAGAGAAATAGATAGAGATGAGAAGAAGAGAGAGAAAGAGATAGAGATGAGAAGAAGAGAGAGATAGAGATGTGAAAGAAGGGAGGAGAGAGAAAGAGGGGAGCAGAGAGAAAGAAGGGAGAAGAGAGAAAGTTACCTGCTCGAAGGGTACCGGCCCTTTTCTTCTCTCTCCTCTCTCTCTCTCCAAGACGTACCCACAAGCTCAAGAAAAAATCATAATTTTATTGATTGATCCAAGAAAAATGAATCCATCATTCGTATAATGAGGCAGTGCCTGTTTATATAAAATTGGGCTAAAACATGGTGTATGCCAAAAAATACCTAAAATTGAAGATAATTACAATTTAATTGAATTTAAAGAAAATCTAAAAATTAGTGCAAAAGGACTGTTTTTGCCCCTGCCTAACAATGCATGGAATTCCATAATAGTCCTTGCTGCTACCCGAGAACTTGCGTGATCTTTCGTGGCTAACCCGGGGTCGTTCTGATACCCGTTTGATTGAAAGATTATTGTTTTCTTGTAGGGCTCGGCATGTCGATCATTTTGATACCAACTTCGAGCCATAAATCATGTTTTTGAGCCATGATCATGAGACTTGAATTTTGGATGAATCTTGAAAACTTCGGATCGATTGTGTGGTCGTTCCATGTTGTTTTCCTATGTTTTCTTTGCTGAATCACACTGAGCATGCCGCTACGATTACGGGGCACCAAACGCAGCTCAATTATGTGGTCGAACGAAGATTTTGCAAGTTTGGAATTTTGGCCATATTCAAAGATTCCGGCGACAGAATTTTCAGTCTATTCGTCAGCTTTGTGTGCATAATCTGACCGTTCATCAAGTACGGGGTTCGAGTCTGCGATGGCCCGAGACCTTACGCCCGTAATGAAATTGGTCTTGGGTCGATCGGGCTCGCGAGCGGAGTGATTTGGCCGCTCGAGGGAGGCACGACGCTGCTGAATTTCCTACACTTTCTTCACGGATCAGCAACTTCTCTCTAGCTTTTCTTTACGCTCGGGTATCGTCATGGGGCGTGCTATATATCGAATCATTCATCTTGATGAGACAAACATGCTCACCAAATTTGGGAGCAATTCGAAGTGGAACGAGTGAGATGTGGGTCCCAAAATTAATTGCCTGTGGCTGTAAAAGCAGCCACCTTTAATGTTGTCTTGATGCAATGAGGCCATACAGGAATAGTGTGTGGCCCACCCATTTTCGGTATTTTTTCCCACAACTTTGTCTTAGAGTACCCGATTAAGTCGAAACATGACCCATAGAGGTTTTCGTCCGTGCCGAATCTAATGGTGGTGGTCCCATAGCTATTTGAGGCACAAAAAGTATGGCTCTAGTTACAAGGTCTATTTCATGGTGCTAGAGACCGATTTCGTTGAAATTGTTTCTTTGAGTCCACTGCCTTAGACATGTCTGATCGCGATGAAACTTGGCAGGTGGTCTTTTGAAGTACTGATTAAGATATTAACTAATTTTGGGACCATTCTAAGACTGTCGGGAATTTCCACTGTTTTGTAGGCTTTATTGACTTGCTTCCTACCAAGGTGCTAAAAAATATGTTCAAACAGGTGGATTTACTAATTTTGTAGTCTATTTTTTTAAAAAAAGTTACTTTTTGTGATATCTTCATCATTAGGTAAGGGAAATTTTGTAAATATTACTACAAAAAAAGGAGTACTTTTGCCATCTCCATAAAAAGTAAAGTTGAAATTTTTACTAAAAGACAAGGGCACTCTACAAATAAAATTCCAGGACACTAATTTCCAAAATACAATTGTAATTTTGTAAAAATTTCAAATTTACCCATACTTTTTGTGATATCTTCATCATTAAGTAAGGGAAATTTTGTAAATATTACTACACGACAAGAGGTACTTTTTTCATCTTCATAAAGGCTAAAGTTGAATTTTTTAATAAAAGACAAGGGCACTCTAAAAATAAAATTCTAGGACAATAAATTTCAAAATGCCGTTGTACTTTTGTAAAAATTTAAAATTTGCCATTACTTAATGGTTAAGTTACCAATTAAAATAAGTTTGTTAAATAAAAAGTAATAATCTTTTTGATAAACACATCCATCCTAACCCTTTCTAACTCTAACATTTATATTTTGAGGGGTTGTTAACTTTAGACAAACCCAATCACTAAGAGATATTTTGAGGGGTTGTGAAGGGTGGATTTACTAATTTTGTAATCTATTTTTTTAAAAAAGTTACTTTTTATGATATCTTCATCATTAAGTAAGGGTAATTTTGTAAACATTACTACAACACAAGGTTTTATCATCTCCATAATGGGCAAAGTTAAAATTTTTACTAACAGACAAGAGCACTCTACAAATAAAATTCCAAAATACTAATTTCCAAAATGCCATTGAACTTTTGTAAAAATTTCAAATTTGTCGTTGGTTAAGTTACCTATTTAAATAACTTTTCTAAACAAAAGGTAAAGATGTTTTTGATAAACACGCCCATCACAACCTCTTCTAACTTTAACCGTTGTATTTTGAAGGGTTGTTAACTCTAGACAACCTTATCACTAACGGATAATATAAACTTCACAACCCATTAAATTACATTAGTTTAAAGATAGAGAGAGTTGTGAACGGTAGATTTAATAAATTTGTAGTCTATTTTTTAAAAAAAAGTTATTTATGTGATATTTTTACCATTAAGCAAGGGCAATTTTATAACATTACTACAAGACACAGGGGTACTTTTATCATCTCCATCAAGGGTAAAGTTGAAATTTTTATTAAAAGACAAGGGCACTCTACAACTAAATTTCTAGGACACTAACTTCAAAATTGTCATTGTACTATTGTAAAAATTTCAAATTTGCCATTGCTTAATGCTTAAGTTACCTGTTAAAAATAATTTTTTAAACAAAAAGTAACGATTGTTTTGAAAAAGACACCCATCACAACCCCTTCTAACTTTACCCTTTATATTTTGAGGGGTTGTTAACTCTAGACAAACCCTATCATTAAGGGATAATCTAAACTTTGAAACCCTTCAAATTATAAAGGTTAGAGCGTTGGGAAGGGTGGATTTACTAATTTTGTAGTCTATTGTTTTTTAACAGTTACTTTTTGTAATATCTTCTTCATTAAGTAAGGGCAATTTGTTATATTACAACAAGAGTAGGGAAACTTCTGTCATCTCCATTAAAGTTAAAGCTGAAATTTTTACAAAAAGATTAAGGCACTCTACAAATAAAATTCCAAGACACTAACTTCCACAACGCAGCTGTACATTTCTAAAAAATTTCAAATTTGCCCGTATTTACTGGTTAAATTACCTATTAAAATAATTGTTTAGATAAAAAGTAATGATATTTTGGAGAAACAAACCCATCACAACCCCTTTTAACTTTAACCTTTGTATTTGAGGGGTCGTTAACTTTAGACAACCCTATCACTAAGGGATATTATAAACTTCACAACCCTTCAAATTGCGAAGGTTTGAAGATAGAGAGAGTTGTGAAGAGTGGATTTACTTATTTTGTAGTTTATTTTTTTAAAAAAAGTTATTTTTTATGATTTCTTCATCAATAAGTATGGATAATTTTTTAAATATTACTACAAGATAAGGGGTACTTTTGTCATTTCCATAAAGGATAAAGTTGAAATTTTTATAAAAGACAAGCACACTATTAACATAATTCCAGATCACTAAGTTTCAAAATGCTATTGTACTTTTGTAAAAATATCAAATTTGCTATTGCTTAATGGTTAAATTACCTATTAAATGAATTTTTTAAACTAAAAGTAATGATCTTTTTTATAAACACACCCATCACAACCTCTTCTAACTTTAGCCTTTGTATTTTGAGGGATTGTTAACTCTAGGCAAACCCTATCACTAAGGGATAATCTAAACTTCATGACCCTTCAAATTCCAAAGGTTAAAAGATAAAGAGAGTGGTGAAGAGTGGGTTTACTAATTTTGTAGTCTATTTTTTCAAAAAATTTACTTTTTGTGATATCTTTGTCATTAAGTAAGAGCAATTTTGTAAATATTAAAATAAGATAAGAGGTACTTTTGTCATCTCCATAAAGGGTAAATATCAAATTTTTACTAAAAGACAATGGCACTCTATAAATAAAATTCCAAGGCACTAACTTCTAAAATGTCATTGTACTTTTGTAAAAATTTAAAATTTACATATGCTTAATGGTTAAATTACCTATTAAAATAATTTTTTAAATAAAAGGCAATGATCGTTTTGATAAACACATCCATCACAACCCCTTCTAACTTTAACCTTTGTACTTTGACGTGTTATTAACTCCAGACAAACCCTATCACTAAAGGATAAGCTAAACTTCACAATTCTTCATAATACAAAGGTTAAAGATAGAGAGAGTTGTGAAGCATGGATTTTCTAGTTTTGTAGTCTATTTTTTAAAAAAGTTGCTTTTTGCGATATCTTCATCAAAGTAAGGGAAATTTTATTAATATTATAACAAGAAAAGGGGAATTTTTGTTATTCCAAAAAGGGTAATTTTGAAATTTGTAGTCTACAAATAAAATTTCAGGACACTAACTTCCAAAATGCCGTTGTACTTTTGTAAAAATTTGAAATTTGCCCTTACCTAATGGATCAATTACCTTTTAAAATAATTTTTTAAACAAAACTAATTATCTTTATGATAAACACACCCATCACAACTCCTTCTAGCTTTAACATTTGTATTTTCAGGGGTTGTTAGCTTTAGACAAATCCTATCACTAATGTATAATCTAAACTTCACAACCTTTCAAATTACAAAGTCTAAAATACCTTCATCATTAAGTAAGGTCTATTTTGTAAATATTACTACAAGATAAGGGGTACTTTGTTATCTCCATAAAGGGTAAAGTTGAAATTTTTACTAAACGACAAGGGCACTCTACAAATAAAATTCCTGAACACTAACTTCCAAAATGCAATTGTACTTTTGTAAAAATTTCAAATTTGCTCTTCCTTATTGGTTAAGTTACAAATTAAAATAATTTTTCAAACAAAAAGTAATAATCTTTTTGATAAACACACCCATCAACACCCCTTCTAACTTTTAACCTTTGTACTTCAAGGGATTGTTAACTCTAGACAAACTCTATCACTAAGGGATAATCTAAACTTCACAACCCTTCAAATTACAAAGGCTAAAAAGATAGAGAGAGTTGTGAAGCATGGATTTAATAATTTTGTAGTCTATTTTTTTAAAAAAAATTACTTTTTGTGATATTTTCATCATTAAGTAAGGGTAATTTTATCATTATTACTACAAAACCAGGGGTATTTTTGTCATCTCCAAAAAAGATAATTTTGAAATTTTTACTAGAAGACTTGGACGCTCTATAAATAAAATTCCAAGACACTAACTTCCAAAACACCATTGTACTTTTGTAAAAATTTCAAATTTTCCCTTGCATAATGGTTAAATTACCTATTAAAATAATTTTTCAAACAAAAACTAATGATCTTTTTTACAAACACACCCATCACAACCACTTCTATCTTTAACCTTTGTATTTTGAGGGGTTGTTAACTCTAGGAAAACCCTATCACTAAGGTATAATCTAAACTTCACGACCCTTCAAATTGTAAAGGCTAAAAATCGAGAGAGTTGTAGTAGGTGGATTTACCAACTTTGTAGTCTATTTTTATAAAAAAATTTCTTTTTGTGATATCTTCATCATTAATTAATGGTAATTTGGATAATATTACTACAAGACAAAAGGTATTTTTGTCATCTCCATAAAGGGTAATGATGAAATTTTTACTTAAAGTCATGGGCACTCTACCAATAAAATTTCCAAACACTAACTTCCAAAATGCCATTGTACTTTTGTAAAAAATTCAAATTTGCCCTTTCTTAATCGTTATGTTACCTATTAAATAATTTTTTAACAAAAAGTAATGATCTCTTTGAAAAACACACCCTTGACAGCCCCTACTAACTTTAACCTTTGTAGTTTGAGGGGTTGTTAACTCTAGACAAACCCTATCACTAAGGGTAAATCAAAACTTCACAACCCTTCAAATTATAAAGGTTAAAGATAAAGAGAGTTGTGAAGGGTGGATTTACTAATTTTGTACTCTATTTTTTAAAAAGAAGTTACTTTTTGTGATATTTTCATCATCAATTAAGTGTAATTTTTTAAATATTACTACAAGACAAGAGGTATGTTTGTCATCTCCATCAAGGGTAAAGTTGAAATATTTACTAAAATACAAGGGCATTGTATAAATAAAATTCCAGAAGACTAACTTCAAAGTTACTATTGTACTTTTTAAAAAATTTCAAATTTTCCCTTGCTTAATGGTTAAGTTACTTATTAAAATTATTTTTTTAAAAAAAATAATGATCTTTTTGATAAACACACCAATAATAATCCCTTCTAACATTAACCTTTGTACGTTAAGGGGTTGTTAACTCTAAGCAAACCCTATCACTAAGGAATAATCTAAACTTTACCACTCTTCAAATTACAAAAGTTAAAGATAGAGAAAGTTGTGAAGGGAGGATTTACTAAATTGGTGATTTCTTAATCATTAAGCAATGACAATTTATTCAAATTACAAACAAGGGGTAATTTTGTCATCTCCAAATAGGGTAATGTTAAAATTTTTACTTAAAGACAAGGGCACTCTACAAAAAAAATTCTAGGACACCAATTTCCAAAATGCCATTATACTTCTATAAAAATTTCAAAATTGCCAATGTTTATGTTTCCTATTAAAATAATTTTTTAAACAAAAAGTAAGATCTTTCTATAAACGGACCCATCACAACCCTTTCTGGCTTTAACCTTTGTATTTTGAGGGGTTGTTAACTCTAGACAAACCCTATCACTAAGGGATAATCTAAACCTCACCACCCTTCAAATTACAAAGGTTAAAGATAGAGAAAGTTGTAAAGGGTGGATTTACCAATTTTGTAGTCTATGTTTTATAAAAAGTTACTTTTTGTGATATCTTCATCATTAAGTAAGGGCAATTTTATAAATATTACTATATGATAAGGGATAGTTTTGTCATCACCATAAGAGTGAAAATTTTTACAAAAAGACAATGGCACTCTACAAATAAAATTCCAGGACGCTAACTTCCAAAATGCCATTGTACTTTTATAAAAATTTAAAATTTCCCCTTGCTTTAATGGTTAATTTACCAATTATAAAAAAAAATTTAAACAAAAAGTAATGATCCTTTTGATAAACATACCCATCACAACCCCTTCTGACTTTAACCTTTGTATTTTAAAGGACTGTTAACACTAGAGAGAGTTAACAGCCCCTCAAAATTACAAAGGTTAAAGATAGAGATAATTGTGAAGGGTGGACTTTCTAATTTTGTAGTCCGTTTTTTAAAAAAAAAGTTATTTTTTGTGATATCTTTATCATTAAGTAAGAGAAATTTTGTAAATATTACTACAAGACAAGCGGTACTTTTGTCATCCCCATTACAGGTAAAGTTGAAATTTTTACTAAAAGACAGGGGCACTCCAAAAATTAAATTCCAAGATGCTAACTTCCAAAATGTCATTGTACTTTTGTAAAAATATAAAATTTTCCCTTGCTAAATGTTTAAGGTACCAATTAAAATAATTTTTTAAACAAAAAGTAATAATTTTTTTGATAAGCATACCCATCACAAATCCTTTTAAATTTAACCTTTGTATTTTGAGGGACTATTAACTCTAGACAAACCCTATCACTAGGGGATAATCTAAACTTCACAACCCTTCAAATTATAAAGGTTAAAGATAAAGAGAGTTGTGAATGGTGGATTTACTAATTTTGGTGTCTATTTTTTTTTAAAAATTAATTTTAATGATATTTTCATTATTAAGTAAGGGCAATTTTGGAAATATTACTATACTACAAGGGGCACTTTTGTCATCTATATCCGGGGTAAAGTTGAAATTTTTACTAAAAGACAAGGGTGCTCTACAATTTAAATTCCAGGACACTTACTTCAAAGTTGCCATTGTACTTTTGTAAAAATTTAAAACTTGCTCTTTTTTAATGGTTATGATACCTATTAAGCTAATTTTTTAAACAAAAAGTACTAATCTTTTTCATGAACACACTAATCACAACCCCTTCTAAATTTAACCTTTGTATTTTGAGGGGTAGTTAACTCTAGACAAACCCTATCACTAAGGGATAATCTAAACTTCACAACCCCTCAAATTATAATGGTTAAAGATAAGGAGCGTTGTGAAAGGTGGATTATAATGGTTTGACAACCCTATCACTATGGGATAATATAAACTTCACAACCCTTCAAATTACGAAGGTTTAAAGATAGAGAGAGTTGTGAAGGGTGGATTTACTTATTTTGTAGTTTATTTTTTCAAAAAAGTTATTTTTTGTGATATCTTCATACTTAAGTATGGGCAATTTTGTAAATATTACTACAAGATAAGTGGTACTTTTGTCATCTCCTTAAAGGGTAAAGTTGAAATTTTTACTAAAATTCAAGGGCAATTTACTCATATAATTCTATGATACTAACTTTCAAATTGCTATTGTCTATTTGTAAAAAATTCAAATTTGTAATTACTTAATGATTATGTTGTCGATTAAAATAGTTTTTTAAACAAAAAGTATTAATCTCTTTGATAAACACACCCATCACAAACCTTTCTAACTTGAACCGTCGTATTTTGAGGGGCTGTTAATTCTAGAAAAACCCTAATACTAAAGGATAATCTAAACTTCACAACCCTTCAAATTACAAAGGTTTAAAGATAGAAAGAGCTGTGAATGGTACATTTACTAATTTTGCAGCCTATTTTTTTTAAAAAAAATATTTTTATTGATATCTTCATCATTAAGTAAGGGTAATTTTGTAAATATTACTACAGACAAGGGGTACTATTGTCTTCTCCATAAAGGGAAAGACAAGAGCACTCCAATAATAAAATTCCAGGATACTAACTTTCAAAATGCCATTGTACTTTTGTAAAAATTTCTAATATTTCATTTCTTGATGGTTAAGTTACTGATTAAAAACACTTTTTAAACAAAAAATAATGATTTTTTTGATAAACACACCCATCACAAAGTTAACTCTTGACAAACCCTTTCACTAAGGAATATTCTAAAACTTCACAGCCCTTCAAATTTGAGAGTTGTGAATGGTGGATTTACTAATTTTGTAGTCTATTTTTAAAAAAAATTTACTTTTTGTGATATCTTCATCAATAAGTGAGGGCAATTTTTTACATATTACTTCAAGATAAGGGGTACTTTTATCAATTCCATTTGGGTAAAGTTAAATTTTTTAAAAAAAGACAATGGCACTCTTTAAATAAAATTCTAAGATACTGACATCCAAAATGCAATTGTACTTTTGTAGATATTTAAAATTTGTCCTTGTTAAATGGTTAAGTTACCAATTAAAATCTTTTAAATGAAAAGTTTTTGTTTTTTTGATAAACACACCCATCACAACCACTTCTAACTTTAACCTCTATATTTTGAGGTGTTATTAACTCCAGACAAACTCTATCACTAAGGGATAATCCAAACATCACAACCATCCAAATTACAAAGGTTAAAGACAGAGAGAGTTGTGGAATGTCAAATTTACAAATTTTGTAGTCTATTTTTTGAAAAAAATTATTTTTTGTGAAATCTTCATCATTAAGAAACGGTAATTTTGTAAATATTACTACAAGACAAGGGTTACTTTTGTCATCTCCCTAAAGGGTAAAGTTGAAATTTTTATAAAAACACAATGACGCTCTACAAATAAAATTTTAGGATTCTAACTTCCAAAATGCCATTACACTTTTGTAAAATTTTCAAATTTGCTTGTGCTTAATGGTTAAGTTACATATTAAAATAAAATTTTTAAGAAAAAGTAATGATCTTTTTTTAAACACACCCATCACAACCCCTTTTAACTTTAACCTTTATATTTTGAAATACCGCTAACTTTAGACAACCCTATCATTAAGGAATAATATAAACTTTATAGCCCTTCAAATTACGAAGAAGATAAAGAGAGTTGTGAAGAGTGGATTTACTTATTTTGTAGTTTAATTTTTAAAAAACATTATTTTTTGTGTTATGTTCATCATTAAGTATGGGCAATTTTGTAAATATTATTACAAGACAATAGGTACTTTTGACATCTTCATAAAGGGTAAAGTTGAAATTTTTACAAAAAGACAAGGGCATTCTACCTATATAATTCCAAGACATAAACTTTAAAATTTCCATTGTCCTTTTGTAAAAAAAAGTAAATTTTCCATTGTTTAATGGTTAAGCTAGCTATTAAAATATTTTTTTAAACAAAAACTAATGATATTTTTAATAAACACATCCATCACAACCCCTTCTAACTTTAACCTTTGTAATTTGAGGGGTTGTTAACTCTAGATATGCTGTATCACTAAGGGATAATCTAAACTCTACAATCCTTACAATTACGAAGGTTAAAGATAGAAAGAGTTGTGAATGATAGATTTACTAATTTTGTACTCTATTTTTTAAATAAAGTTAGTTTTTAGGATATCTTAGTCATTAAGTAAGGTCAATTTTGTAAATATTACTACCAGATAAAAGACACTTTTGTCATCTTCATAAATGGTAGAGTAGAAATTTTCACTAAAAGATAAGGGCACTCTACAAATAAAATTCCAGGGCACTAATTTCCAAAATGGCACTGTACTTTTTAAAAAATTTCAAATTTGCCAATGCTTAAAGGTGAAGTTACCTATTAAAATAACCTTTTTTAAAAAAAGTAATGACCGTTTTATCAACACACCCATGACAACCCCTTCTAATTTTAACCTTTGTATTCTGAGAGGTTATTAACTCTAGGCAAACCTTATCACTAAGGGATAATCTAAACTTCACATCCTTTCAAATTTCAAAATGTTAAAGATAAAGAGAGTTGTGAAGGATGGATTTACAAATTTTATAGTCTATCTTTTAAAAAAATTTATTTTTTATGATATCTTAAACATTAAGTAAGAGCTATTTTGTAATATATTACTACACGACAAGGGGTACTTTTATCTCTATAAAGAGTAAAGTTAAAATTTTAACTAAAAGATATGGGCACTCTACAAATAAAATTATAGAACACTAATTTCCAAAATGCCAATGTACTATTGTAAAAATATAAAATTTTCTCTTGCTTAATGGTTAAGTTACTTATTAAAATATTTTTTTAAACAAAAAGTAATGATCTTTTTGATAAATACACCCATGACAACCCTTTAGGACTTTAACCTTTTTATTTTGAGAGATTGTTAACTCTAGACAAACCCTTTCCACTAATGGATAATCTAAACTCCATAACCTTTCAAATTACAAAGGTTAAAGATAGAGAGAGTTGTGAATGGTGTATATACTAATATTGTAGTCTATTTTTTAAAAAAAGTTACTTTTTGTGATATTTTCATCAATAAGTAAGAGCAATTTTGTAAATATTACGACAAGAGGTACTTTTGTCATCTCCATAAGTGGTAAAGTTGAAATTTTTACAAAAAGACAAGTGCACTCTAGAAATATAATTTCAGGACACTAACTTTCAAAATGCAATTGTACTTTGTAAAAATTTCAAGTTTGTTCTTGCTTAATGGTTAAGTTACCTATTAAAATAATTTTCTTTTAAAAAAGTAATGATCTATTTGATAAACACACCCATGACAACCCTTCTAAATTTAACCTTTGTATTATGAGAGGGTGTTAACTCTAGATAAACCCTATCACTAAGGGATAATCTAAACTCCACAACCCTTCAAATTTCATAAGTTAAAGATAGAGAGAGTTGTGAAGGGATTTACAAATTTTTTAGTCTATTTTTTTAAAAAAGTTACTTTTTGTGATATCTTCATCATTACGTAAGGGCAATTTTGTAAATATTACTCTAAGTCTAGGGATACAATTGTCATCTCCATAAATGGTAGAGTTGAAATTTTTAGTAAAAGACAAAGGCACTCTACAAAAAAAATTTCAAGGCACTAACTTCCAAAATGCCATTGTACTTTTGTAAAAATCTCAAATTTGCCCAAACTTAATGGTTAAGTTACCGATTAAAATAATTTTTTAAACAAAAAGTAATGAACTTTTTTACTAACATACCTATCACAACCCCTTCTAATTTTTAACCTTTGTAATTTGAGGGGTTGTTAACTCTAGACAAATCCTATCACTAAGAGATAATCAAAACTTCACAACCCTTCAAATTATAATGGTTCAAGATAGAGAGAGTTGTGAAGGGTGGATTTATTATTTTTGTAGTCTATTTTTTTAAAAAAATTCCTTTTTGTGATATCTTCATCATTAAGTAAGGATAATTTGGTAAATTTTACTACAAGACGAGGGGAACTTTTGTCATTTTCATAATAGGTATAGTTGAAATTTTAACTAAATGACTAAGGCACTCTACAAATAAAATTCGAGAACACTAACTTTTAAAATGCCATTGTACTTTTGTAAAAATTTAAAATTTGCCTGTGCCTAATGGTTAAGTTACCTATTAAAATAATTTTTTAAACAAAAAGTAATAATCATTTTTATAAATACACCCATCACAACCCCTTTTAACTTTAACCTTTGTATTTGGAGGGTTTGTTAACTCTAGACAAAACCTTTCACTAAGGGATAATCTAAACTTCACAACCCTTTAAATTACAAAGGTTAAAGAAAGAGAGAGTTGTGAACGGTTGATTTACTAATTTTGTAGTCTATTTTTTAAAAAAACTAACTTTTTGTGATATCTTCATTATTAAGTAAGGGTAATTTTGTAAATATTACTACAAGACAAGGGGTTTGTCATCTCCATAAAGCGTAAAGTTGAAATTTTTACCAAAAGACAAGGACACTCTATAAATAAAATTCCAGGATATTAATTTCCAAAATGCCATAGTACTTTTGTAAAAATTTCAAATTTACTTTTAGTTAATGGTTAAGTTACCTATTAGAATAATTTTTTAAATAAAAAGTAATGATCTTTTGGATAAACAGAGCCATCAAAACCCATTCTAACTTTAACCTTTGTGTTTTGAGGGGTTATTTAACTCTAAACAAACTCTAACACTAAGGGAAAATCTAAACTCCACAACCCTTCAAATTACAAAGGTTAAAAATAGAGAGAGTTGTGAAGGTTGGATTTACTAATTTGCTAGCCTATTATTTCTAAAAAGTAACTTTTCGTGATATCTTCATCACAAAGTAAGTCCAATTTTGTAAATATTACTAGAAGAAAATGCAATTTTGTAAATATTACTACAAGACAAGGGAGTAGAGTAGAATTTTTAACTAAAAGACATGGGCACTCTACAAATAAAATTTCAGGACCCTAACTTCCAAAATTCTATTATACTTTTGTAAAAATTAGAAATTTGCTCTGGCTTAATGGATAAGTTACCCTATTAAAATAATTTTTTTAAAAAAAAGTAATGATCTTTTTTATCAATACACCCATCACAACTTCTTCTAACTTTTACTTTTGTATTTTGAGGGTTGTTAACTTTAGATAAACCCTATCACCAAGGGATAATCTAAACTTCACAGTCCTTCAATTTACAAAGGTTAAAGAAAGAGAGAGTTATGAATGGTGGATTTACTAATTTTGTGGTCTATGTTATAAAAAAAATTAATTTTAGTGATATCTTCATCATTAAGTAAAGGGAATTTTGTAAATTTTACTACAAGACAAGGGGAACTTTTGTCATCTTCATCAATGGTAAGTTGAAATTTTTACTAAAAGACTAAGGCAGAATACAAGGTAGAATACAAACTTCACAACCCTTCAAATTACGAAGGTTTGAAGAAAGAGAGAGTTGTAAAGTCTTTGCACTTTTGTAAATATTACTACAGGTCAAAAGGTACTTTTGTCATCTCCATAAAGGATAAAGTAGAAATTTTTACTAAAAGACAAGGGCACCCTACTAATATAATTGCTTTCAAAATGCCATTAAACTTTTGTAAAAATTTCAAATTTGTCATTGTTTAATGGTTAAGTTACCTATTAAAATATTTTTTTAAACAAAAAGTATTTATCTGTTTGACCTTCTTATTTAACCTTTGTATTTTGAGGGGTTGTTAACTCTAGATAAACCCTATCACTAAAGGATAACCTAAACTTCATAACCCTTCAAATCACAAATGTTAAAAATAAATAGAGTTGTGTAGGGTGGTTTTACTAATTTTGTACTCTATTTTTTTAAAAAAGTTACTTTTTGTGATATCTTCATCACTAAGTAAGGGCAATTTTGTAAATATTATTACAAGATACAGGGTACTTTTGTCATCTCCATAAAGGGTAAAATTGAAATTTTTAATAAACAGCAAGGGCACTCTAGAAATAAAACTCCACGACACTGACATCCAAAATGCCATTGTAGTTTTGTAAAATTTAAAATTTGCCCTTGCTTAATAGTTAAGTTACTAGTTAAAATAATTTTTTAAACAAAAAATAATGATATTTTGTTAAACACACCCATCACAACAACGTCCAACTTTAACCTTTGTATTATGTGGGGTTGTTAACTTTAGACAAACCCTTTCACTAAGGGATAATCTAAACTTCACGTCCCTTCAAATTAGGTTAAAGATAAAGAGAGTTGTGAAGGGTAGATTTACTAATTTTATAGTCAGCTTTTGTAAAAAATTTATTTTTTGTGATTTCTTAATCATCTAGTGAGGGCAATTTTATAAATATTACTACAAGACAAGGGGTACTTTTGTCATCTCCATAAAGAGTAAAGTTGAAATTTTAACTAAAATACAAATACACTATACAAATAAAATTCTACAACACTAACTTCTAAAATGACATTGTACTTTTGTAAAAATTTCAAATTTGTTCTTGCTTAATGGTTAAGTTACCTATTACAATCATTTTTTAAGCAAAAAGTTTTGATCTTTTTGATAAACATACCCACGACAACCCCTTCTTACTTTAAAAAATGCTATTTTTTGTGATATCTTCATCATTAAGTATGGGCACTTTTTTAAATATTACTACAAAACAAGGGGTACTTTTGTCGTCTCCCTAGAGGGTAAAATTGAAATTTTTACTAAAAGACATTGGCACTCTACAAATAAAAATCCAAGAAACTAACTTCTAAAATGCCACTGTACGTTTGTAAAAATTTCAAATTTGCTCTGGCTTAATGGTTAAGTTACCTATTAAAATAATTTTTTGAATAAAAAGTAATGATCTTTTTTATAAACACACCCATCACAACCTCTTCTAACTTTAACCTTTGTATTTTGAGGGGTTGTTAACTCTAGACAACCCTATCACTAAGGGATAAGATAAACTTTACAACCCTTCAAAATACAATGGTTTAAAGATAGAGAGAGTTATCAATGGTGGATTTACAAATCTTGTAGTCTATTTCTGTTAAAAAAGTTTTTGTGATACTTCATCATTAAATAAGAGCAATTTTGTAAATATTACTACAAGATTAGGGGTACTTTTGTCATCTCCATAAAGGGTAAAGTTGAAATTTTTACTAAAAAGTAACAAGGGCACTCCACTAATAAAATTCCAGGACACTAACTTTTTAAAAATGTCATTGTACTTTTGTAAAAATTTCGAATTTTCCACTTATTAATAGTTTAGTTACTTATTAAAAAAAAATTTTAAATAAAAAGTAATAATTTTTTTGAAAAACACACCAATCACAACCCCTTCTAACTTTAACCTTTATATTTTCAGGTGCTGTTCGCAACCCTTCAAATTACAAAGGTTAAAGAAATAGAGAGTTGTGAAAGTGGATTTACTAGTTTTGTATTCTACTTTTTAAGAAACATTTCTTTTTATGACAACTTCGTCTTTAAGATGGAGCAATTTTGTAAATATTACTACAAAACCAGGGGTACTTTTGTCATCTCCATTATGGGCAAAGCTGAAATTTTTATAAACGTCAAGGGCACTTTATAAATAAAATTCGAAGACACTAACTTCCAAAATGCCATTGTACTTTTGTAAAAATTTAAAATTTGCCCTTGCTTAATGGCTAAGTTACAAATTAAAATAATTTTTTAAACAAAAAGTAATGATTTTTTTGATAAAAACACCCATCACAACCCCTTCTAACTTTAACTTTTGTTTTTTTAGGGGTTGTTAACTCTAGACAAACCCTATCACTAAAGGATAATCTAAACTTCACAACCGTTCAAATTTCAAAGGTTAAACATAGATAGAGTTGTGACTAGTGGATTTACAAATTTTGTAATTTATTTTTTTAAAAAGTTATTTTTTATGATATTTTCATCATTAACTATGGGCAATTTTGTAAATATTTCTACAAGACAAGGGGTACAATTGTTATCCCAATAAAAGGTAAAGTTGAAATTTTAACTAAAAGATAAGGGCACTCCACTAATAAATATCCAGGACGCTAACTTTCAAAATGCCCCGGTACTTTTGTAAAAATTTCAGATTTGCTTTTCTTAATGGTTAAGTTACTTATAAAAATAATTTTGAAAAAAAAAACTGATATTTTTGATAGTCACACATATCGGAACCCCATCTAACTTTAACCTTTGTATTTTGAGGGGATGGTAACTCTAGACAAACCCTATCACTTAAGGATAATCTAAACTTCACAACCCTTCAAATAACAAAGGTTAAAGATAGAGAGAGCTATGAAGGGTGGATTTACTAATTTTGTAATCTATATTTTAAAAAAAGTTACTTATTATAATATCTTCATAATTAAGTAAGGCCAATTTTTTAAATATTACTACAAGGCAAGGGGTACTTTTGTCATCACCATAAAGGGTAAACTTGAAATTTTAACCAAAAAACAAGGACACTATAAAAATAAAATTTCAAGACACTACCTTCCAAAATGCCATTGTACTTTTGTAAAAATTTCAAATTTGCCCTTGCTTAGTGGTTAAGTTACCAATTAAAATAATTTTTTAAACAAAAAGTAATTATCTTTTTGATAAACACACCCATCACAACCCCTTCTAACTTTTACCTTTGTATTTTGAGGGGCTGTTAACTCTAGACAAACCCTTTCACTAAGGGATATTCTAAACTTCACAGCCCTTCTAATTACAAAAGTTAAAGATATAGAGAGTTGTGAAGGGTGGATTTACTAATTTTGCAGTCTATTTTTTAAAAAAAGTTACTTTTTGTGATATCTTCATCTATAAGTGAGCGCAATTTTGTAAATATTACTTCAAGATAGAGGGTACTTTTGTTATCTCCATTATGGGTAGAGTTGAATTTTTTACTAAAAGACAAGGGCAATCTTTAAATAAAATTCCAAGATATTGACATCCAAAATGCCATTGTACTTTTGTAAAAATTTAAAATTTGCCTTTGCGAAATGGTTAAGTTATCGATTAAAATAAATTTTTAAACAAAAAGTTATGTTTTTTTTATGAACTCACCCATCACATCCCCTTCTAACTTTAACTTTTTTATTTTGAGGGGTTGTTAACTCCAGACAAACTCTGTCACTAAGGGATAATCTAAACTTTATAACCCTTCAAATTACAAAGGTTAAAGATAGAGAGAGTTGTGGAGGGCGGATTTACAAATTTTGTAGTCTATTTTTTAGAAAAAGTAATTTTTTGTGATAACTTCATCATTAGGTATTTTTGTCATCTCCATAAAGGGTAAAGTTGAAATTTTTAGAAAAAGACAAAGGCGCTCTACAAATAAAATTCTTGAACACTAATTTCAAAATGCCATTGCACTTTTGTAAAAATTTCAAATTCTCCCGTACTTAATGGTTAATCCTACTAAACTATTTTTTTAAACAAAAAGTAATGATCTTTTTGATAAACACACCCATCACAACTTTTTCTTACTTTAACCTTTGTATTTTGAGGGGTCGCTAACTTTAGACAACCCTATCACTAAAGGATAATCTAAATTTCACAACCCTTGAAATTAAGATGGTTTAAAGATAGAGAGAGTTGTGAAGGGTGGATTTACTTACTTTGTAGTTTATTTTTTGTTATATGTTCAGCATTAAGTACGGGCAATTTTATAAATATTACAACAAGACAATGGGTTATTTTGTCATCTCCATTAAAGGTACAGTTGAAATTTTTACTAAAAGACAAGGGTACTCTAAAAATAAAATTCCATGACACTAACTTCTAAAATGCCTTTGTACTTTTATAAAAATTTCAAATTTGCCCACTAGACAAACCCTATCACTAAGGGATAATCTAAACTTCCCAACTCTTCAAACTATAAAGGTTAAAGATAGAGAGAGTTGTGAAGGGTGAATTTATAAATTTTGTAGTCTATTTTTTTAAAAAAATTATTTTTTCTGATATCTTCCTCATTAAGTAAGGGTAATTTTGTAAATATTACTACAAGACAATGAATACTTTTGTCATCTTCATAAAAGGTAAAGTTGTAGTTTTTACTAAAAGATAACGGTACTCTACAAATAAAATTCTAGGACACTAACTCCCAAAATGCCATTGTACTTTTGTAAAAATTTAAAATTTGTTCTTTCTTAATGATTAAGTTAACTATTAAAATAGTTTTTTAAACAAAAAGTAATGATCTTTTTTATAAGGGAAAAGTTTATATAGAGCCGTCGCTCCAAACAATCAAATTTGAGCCTGCCTAAAAAATTTTAATCATCTCGACATCAAGATGCATGGACATGAGAAAAAATGGATTTCAAGTTTTGGAAATAGTGCATTTTGTAACACATTTTTGGACCGTCAATTTTCAAGTTTTCAAGTTTTCATAGATATGTCAATCTACACTATTTTTAAAGTTTTAAACTTTATAAATAAATATGAAAATATATTTTAAGGCTATCACAAAGTTTTTCAATATTGAAACCACATTTCTCGATACGATTTGAAGGTAGGCTCTAATTTGAGTGTTTAGAACCTAGGCTCTATACAAATCGTAGGCTTTTGATGAACTCACCCATGACAGCCCCTTCTAACTTTAACCTTTGTATTTTGAGGAGCTGTTAACTCTAGACAAACCCTATCACTAAGGGATAATCTAAACTTCACATCCCTTCAAATTGTACAGGTTAAAGATGGAGAGAGTTGTGAAGGGTGGATTTACTAAATTTGAAGTCTATTTTTTCCAAGAAGTTAACTTTTGTGATATCTTCATCATTAAGTAATGACACTAGCTTCGCCGAGTTCGCCGCTTTTCCCAGGCCTTCGGGGTTTTGTAAATATTACTACAAGACAAGGGGTACTTTTGTCATCTCCATAAAGGGTAAATTTGAAATTTTTACAAAAACACAAGGGCACTCAACAAATAAAATTTGAGGACACTAACTTCAAAATTGCCATTGTACTTTTGTAAAAATTTCAAATTTACCCTTACTTAATGGTTAAGTTACCTATTAAAATATTTTTTAAGTAAAAAGTAATGATCTTTTTAATAAACACATCCATCACAACCTCTTCTAACTTTAACCTTTGTATTTTCAGAGGTTCTTAACTCTAGACAACCTTATCACTAATAGATAATATAAATTTAACAACCCTTCAAATTACAAAGGTTTAAAGATAGAGAGAGTTATTAAGGGTGGATTTACTAATTTTGTAGTCTATTTTTTAAAAAATTTATTTTTTGTGATATCTTCATCATTAAATAAGGACATTTTTGTAAATATTACAACAAAACAAGCGGTACTTTTGTCATCTTCACAAAGGGTAAAGTTGAAACCAGTGTTTTAAAAAACAGCGAGTCGAACCGGACTCGCTCGGTTCAACTCGAGAACCGGCAGAGCCCGTGCCAGTTCCAGCACAAAATCGAGAACCGCCCGATTCTAAAGAAGAACAGCCGGTTCCCATCCGGTTCTATCCGGTTCAGCCCTGTTCACACACATAACGCATGACACGCACGTGCAAGCGTGGCCCACGTACACTCACACGTGCACACGCGTTTCCAAGCACACGTGCGAGCGTGCCCCACACACACTCATGCGTGCACACGTGTGTCCGAGCGCACGTGCGAGGTTGCTTTAATATTTTTGCACACATGTTATGG
>NW_006499751.1:4311460-4360834 GCF_000471905.2 Amborella trichopoda | reverse complement strand
ACATGTAGTTAGATGGCTTGGTGGTTATGACTTTTATTTTTTTACTTGATATCCCAAGGTCGAATCCCCTTGGGCATGTGTAGCATTTTTGTTGTGTATATAGTGGTTGGTATAAATATAAATATTTTTGTAAATAATATAAAAGACATAAAAAAATGGAAAATAAAAAAATTAATTTTTTATATAACAGTTAATTTTTATTGTATATAGTGGTATAATTATTTTTGTAAATAATATGAAAGGTATAAAAAAAATAAAAATAAAAATTTTATTCTATTTGAAAGCTCCATCTTTCTACTAACAATCTCTTTTACTAAATTTATTATAGAAACCTAAAAAAATAAATTTTTGAAAAATTGAAGTGTTATTTCCAAAATTTGCACGTATTTGTTTAATTTTTACATTGATAACCAAATATTTTATTTTATTTATAAATTTTTACATTATAAATCATGTACTGTACTATTTTTCTTACAGTTGTCAATAATACATTTAAATTAGATAATATTATAAATATTTTTAATTTTTTATTATTTGTCTGATAAAATAATTATAAAATGTAAACTAGTAATTATAATTTTAGTATATAATATTATAATTAGTGAGGTTGTAATAATTTTGGATTATAAGTAGTTAGGCTGTAATAGTTTGGGTTTTTCTTGCAGATGAGGGTTTTTTGCCAAAACGAGATTTTAATGGCCATTCTTTCATTGATTAGTCTACTCTTTATAATAGTCCATATATAATTATATATTTCATCTATGATAATTCTATGATTTTTCTTTTATGTGATGCCAATTTAATAGTTAAAATAAGTTTATACAGGGAAAGAGCATCTCAATATTCACAAATTGATAAAAAAAATAAAAGTTAATAATGTAGTACCCTCATTTTTTATTAGATTCCTAAAAAACAATATTTATAATGAATTTAATAATTTTTCGGATTTTTTGGACGCTTTAATCCGACCGATTCAGCTGATTCTCGATCCGGATCGCCGATTCACCGATTCGGATCGTCGATTCGCCGATCCGGATCGGTTTTTGAGGTGCCCGATTAGGGTCACCGATCTGCTTTTTAAACCATTGGTTGAAACTATTACTAAAAGATAAAGGCACTCTACAAATAAAATTCCAGAACACTAACTTCCAAAATGCCACTGTACTTTTGTAAAAATTTAAAATGTGCCCTTGTTTAATGTTTAAGTTACCTATTAAAATAATTTAGTGAGAGCAATTTTGTAAAGTTTACTACAAGACAAGGGGTACTTTTATCATCTTCATGTAGGGTATAGTTGAAATTTTTACTAAATGCCATTGTACATTAACTAAAATTTCAACTTTGCCCTTACTTAATGGTTAAGTTACTTATTAAAATAATTTTTTAAAAAAAATTACTGATTTTTTTTATAAACACACCTGTCACAGCCCCTTCTAACTTTAACCTTTGTATTTTGAGGGGTTGTTAACTCTAGACAAACCCTATCACTAATAGATAATCCAAACTTCACAACCTTTCAAATTGCAGTGGTTAAAGATAGAGGGAGTTGTGAAGGGTGGATTTACTAATTTTGTGGTCTATTATTTTAAAAATGTAATTTTTGTGATATCTTCATAATTAACTAAGGGCGTTTTCGTAAATATTACTTCAAGACGGAGGATACTTTTATCATCTCCATAAAGAGTAAAGTTGAAATTTTTACTAAAAGACAAGGGCACTCTACAAATAAAATTCCATAACACTACCTTCCAAAGTGCCATTGTACTTTGAAAAAATTTAAAATGTGCTCTTGCTTAATTTTTAAGTTACCTCTTAAAGTAATTTCTTAAATAAAAAGTAATGATCTTTTTCATAAACACACTCATCACAACCTCTTTAACCATTATATTTTGAGGGGTTGCTAACACTAGACTAACCATATCATTAAGGGATAATCTAAACTTTACAACCCTTTAAATTACAAAGGTTAAAGATAGAGAGAGTTGTCAAGGGTGGATTTATAATTTTTGTAGTCTATTTTTTTAAAAAAATATTTTTTGTGATATCTTCATCATTAAGTAAGGGCAATTTTGTAAACTTTCCTACAAAAGAAGGGGTACTTTTGTCATCTCCATAAAGGGTAAAGTTAAAATTTTTACTAAAAGATAAAGGCACTCTACAAATAAAATTTCTGGAAACTAACTTCCAAAATGTCATTGTACTTTTGTAAAAATTTCAAACTTGCTCTTTAAGTTATTTATCAAAATAATTTTTTAAACAAAACGTAATGATCTTTTTGACCAACACACCCATCACAACCCGTTATAACTTTAACCTTTGTATTTTGAGGGGCTGTTAACTCTAGACAAACCCTATCACTATGGGATAATCTAAACTTCACAACTCATCAAATTACAAAGGTTGAAAGTTAGAGACAATTGTGAAGGATGGATTTATTGCTTTTGTAGTTTTTTTAAAAGTTACTTTTTGTGATATCTTCATCATTAAGTAAGGGCAATTTTATAAATATCACTACAAGACAAGGGATACTTTTGTCATCTCCAGAAAGGGTAAAGTTGAAATTTTTGCTAAAAAAATGGGCACTCTACTAATAAAATTTTGGTACGCTAACTTTCAAAATGCCATTGTGCTTTGTAAAAATTTCAAATTTTCCTTTGCTTATCCTATTAAAATAATTTTTTAAACAAAAAATAATGATTTTTTTTAAAAACACATCCATCCCAACCCTTTCCAACTTTAAACCTTTCGTATTTTGTGGGGCTGTTTGCTCTTGACAAACCCATAACTTAGGGATAATCTAAACTTTACAACCTTATCAATTACAATGGTTAAAGATAGATAGAGTTGTGAAGGGTTGGTTTACTAATTTTATAGTCTATTGTTTTTAAACAATTACTTTTTGTGATATCCTCATTATTAAGTAAGCGTAATTTTTAAAATATTACTACTAGACTAGGGGTACTTTTGTCATCTCCATAAAAGGTAAAGTTGAAATTTTTACGAAAAGACAACAATACTCTACAAATAAAATTCCAAGACACTGACTTCCAAAATGCTATTCTACTTTTGTAAAAAATTAAAAATTCGCTCTTGTTTAATGGTTAAGTTATCTATCAAAATAATTTTTTAGACAAAAAGAAATGATCTATTTTATAAACACACCCATCACAACCCCTTTAACCTTTGTATTTTATAGGGTTGTTAACTCTAGACAAACCCTATCACTAAGGGATAATCTAAACTTCACAACCCTTCAAATTACAAATGTTAAAGATATAAAGAGTTGTGAAGGATAGATTTATTAATTTTGTAGCCTATTTTTTTTATAAAAAAATTACTTTTTTTGATATCTCCATCATTAAGTAAAGATAATTTTGTAAATATTACTACAAGACAAGAGGTACTTTTGCCATCTCCACAAAGTGTAAAGTTGAAATTTTTACTAAAAAGATAAGGGCATTCTGTAAATAAAATTTCATGACACTAACTTCCAAAATGCTATTGTAGTTTTATAAAAATTTAAAATTTGTCCATTCTTAAGGGTTAAGTTACTTATTAAAATAAATTTTTAAACAAAAAGAAATGATCTTTTTGATAAACACACCTTTTACAACCTTTTTTTACTTTAACCTTTGTATTTTGAGGCGTTGTTAACTCTAGACAAACCCTATCACTAAGGGATATTATAAACTTTAGAACCTTTCGAATTACAAATATTAAAGATAGAGAGAGTTGTGAAGGGTGGATTTACGAACTTTGCAGTTTAATTTTTTACAAAAATTACTTTTTGTGATAACTTTGTCGTTATGTAAGGGCAATTTTATAAACAACACTGCAAGACAAGGAGTACTTTTGTCATCTCCATAAGGGTACAATTGAAATTTTTAATAAAAGACAAGAGCACTCTACAAATAAAATTCCACAACACTAACTTCCAAAATGTCATTGTACTTTTATAAAAATTTCAAATTTTCTCTTTATATTACCTATTAAAATAATATTTTATACAAAAAACAATGATCTTTTTGAGAAACATACCCATCACAACCCCTTCTATCTTTAACCTTTGTATTTTGAGGGGCTGTTGACTCTAGACAAACCCTATCACTAAGGGATATTCCAAACTTCACAACTCATCAAATTATAATGGTTAAAGATAGAGAAAATTGTGAAGGGTGTATTTACTAATTTTGTAATCTATTTTTTTAAAAAAAGTTACTTTTTGTGATTTCTTCATCATTAAATAAGGGCAATTTTGTAAATATTACTACAAGACATGGGGTACTTTTGTCATCTCCATAAAAAATAAAGTTGAAATTCTAACAAAAGAAAAAAGCCCTTTATAAATAAAATTTCATTATACAAACTTCCAAAATATCATTGTACTTTTGTAAAAATAAATAATTCTTAAAAAAAAAAATAGTAATCTTTTTGATAAAAACACCCATCACAACCCCTTCTAACTTTAAACTTTGTATTTTGAGGGGTTGTTAACTCTAGACAAACCCTAACATAAAGGCATAATTTAAACTTCACAACCCTTCAAATTACAAAGGTTAATGATATAGAGAGTTGTGTATGGTAGATTTATTAATTTTACAATCTATTTATTTAAAATAGTTGCGTTTTGTAATATCTTCATCATTAACTAAGTGCAATTTTTTAAATATTACTACAAGACAATAGGTACTTTTGTCATCTCCATAAAGAATAAAGTTAACATTTTTACTGAAAGACAAAGGCACTCTACAAAAAAATATCTTGGACACTAACTTCCATAACGTCATTTTAGTCTTGTAAGAATTTAAAGGTTTTCCATTACTTTTTGTGATGTCTTCAACATTAAGTAAGGGCAATTTTGTAAATATTACTATAAGACAATGGGTACTCTTGTCGTCTCCATAAAAGACAAAGTTAAAATTTTTACTAAAAGACAAGGGTACTCAACAAAAAAAATTTCAAGACACTAACTTCTAATATTCCATTGTACATTTGTAAAAATTTCAAATTTGCCCTTGCCTAATAATTAAGTTACTTATTAAAATAATTTATTAAACAAAAAATAATGATCTTTTTTATAAACATACCCATCACAACCCCTTCTAACTTTAACCTTTGTATTTTGAGGGGTTGTTAACACTAGACAAACTCAATCACTAGGGGATAATCGAAACTTCACAACCCTTCAAATTACAAAGGTTAAACATAGAGAGAATCGTGAAGGGTGGATTTACTAAGTTTGTAGTTTATTTTTTAAAAAAAAATCTTTTTTTGTGATATCTTCATCATTAAGTAAGGGCGATTTTGCAAATACTACTACAAAACAAGGGGGTACGTTTGTCATTTCTATAAAATGTATAGTTAAAATTTTTAATAAAAGACAAGGGCATTATACAAATAAAATTTCATAACATCAAGTTTTAAAATGCCATTGTACTTTTTGTAAATATTTCAAATTTTTTTTGCTTAATGGTTAAGTTTACCTTTTAAAATAATTTTTTAAACAAAAAGTAATTATCTCTTTGATAAACACACCCATTGTATTTTGAGGGGTTGTTAACTCTAGACAAACCCTATCGCTAAAGAATATTGTAAACTTCATAACCCTTCAAATTACAAAGGTTAAAGATAGAGAGAATTGTGAAGGGTAGATTTACTAATTTTGTAGTCTATTTTTTAAAAAAATGTTACTTTTTGTGATGTCTTTATCATTAAGTAATGGCAATTTCCTAAATATTACTACAACACTAGGGGAACTTTTGACATCTCCAAAAAGGATAAAATTGAATTTTTTACTAAAAACCAAGGGGCACTCGACAAATAAAATTCCTCAACACTGACTTCTAAAATGCCAATGTACTTTTGTAAAAATTTCGAATTTGCCCTTGCTTAATGTGTACGTTACCTATTAAAATATTTTTTTTCAGAAAAAAGTAATGATCTTTTTGATAAACATACCATCCAACCCATTCTAACTTTAACATTTGTATATTGAGGGGTTGTTAACTTTGGAAAAACCCTGTCATTAAGCCATATTCTAAATTTCATAACCCTTTAAATTACAAAGGTCAAAGATAGAGAGAGTTGTGAAGCATGGATTTACTAATTTTTTTGTCTGTTTTTTTTTAATAGTTATTTTTTGTGATATCTTCATCATTAAGTAAAAGGAATTTTGTAAATATTACTACAAGACAAGGGGTACTTTTGTCATCTCCACAAAGGGTCAAATTGAAAATTTTACTAAAACACAAAGGCACTCTACAAATAAAATTCCAGGACACTAACTTCCAAAATTCGATGGTACTGTATAAAAATTTCAAATTTTTCCTTGCTTAATGGTTAAGTCACTAATTAAAATAACATTTTAAACAATTTTATTAACACACCCATTACAACCTCTTCTAACTTTAACCTCTGTACTGTGAGGGGTTGTTAACTCTAGAAAAACCCAATAACTAACGAATAATCTAAATTTCACAACCCTTAATGGAAATTTTTAAATATTATCTCCATAAAAGGTAAAATTGAAATTTTTACTAAAAACCAAGGACACTCCACAAATAAAATTTCAGGAGACTAAATTCTAAAATGGGATTATACAATTGTAACAATTTGAAAGTTTCCCTTACTTATTAGTTAAATTACCTATTAAAACAATTTTTCAAACAAAATGTAATAATCTTTTTGATAAACACACCCTTCCTAATGCCTTCTAATTTTAACCTCTATTTTTAGGGGTTGGTAACTCCAGGCAAACCCGAACACTAAGGGATAATCTAAACTTCACAACCTTTCAAATTACAAAGGTTAAAGATAGAGAGAGTTGTGAAGGGTGGATTTACTAATTTTGCAGTCTATTTTTTTTAAAAAAGTTATGTTTTGTGATATCTTCTTCATTAAGTTTGGGCAATTTTGTAAATATTACTACAAAACAAGGGGTACTTTTGTCATCTCCATTAAGGGTAAAGTTGAAATTTTTAGTAAAAGACAATGGTACTTTACAAATAAAATTTCAAGATGCTTACTTCAAAAATGCCATTGTACTATTGTAGAAATTTCAAATTTTTCGTTGCTTAATGATTAAGTTACCAATTAAAATAATATTTTTTAAAAAAACAATGACCTTTTTGTTAAACACACCCATCCCAACCCCTTCTAACTTTAACCTTTGTATTTTGTGGGTAAAAGGTAAAGTTGAAATTTTAGCAAAAAGACAATGGCAGTCGCTAAATAAAATTCCAGGACACAAACTCCGGAAATGTCTTTGTACTTTTGTAAAAATTTCAAATTTTCCCTTGTTTAATGGATAAGTTATTTATTGAAATAATTTTTTAGACAAAAAGTTATGATCTTTTTGATAAACGAGGTTGTTAACTCTGGACAACCCTTCAAATTACAAAGGTTAAAAGATAGATACAATATGGTGGAATTACTAGTTTTGTTGTCTATTTTTTTTAAACGTTATTTTTGGTGATATCTTCATCATTAAGTAAGGGAAATTTGGTAAATATTACTACAAGATAAGGGGTACTTTTCTCATCTCCATAAAAGGTAAAGTTCAATATTTTACTAAAAGACAAGGGCACTCCACAAATAATATTCTGGGACACTAACTTCCAAAATGCAATTGTACTTTTGTAAAAATTTTAAATTTCCCTTGCTTAAGAGTTAAGTTACTGATATAATAAATTTTAAACAAAAACTAGTAATCTTTTTGATAAACACACCCATCACAAGCCCTTCTAAGTTTTACCTTTGTATTTTGAGGGGTAGTTAACTCTGAACAAACCCTATTACCAAGGGAGAAAATAAACTTTACAACCCTTCAAATTACAAAGGTTAAAGATAGAGAGAGTTGTGAAGGGTGGGTTTACTAATTTTGTAATCCCTTTTTAATAAAAGTTACTTTTTGTGATATCTTCATCCATAAGTTTGGGAAAATTTGTAAATATTACTTCAAGACAAGGGGTACTTTTTTCATCTCCATAAAGAGTAAAGTTGAAATTTTTACTAAAAGACAATGGCATTTTACAAATAAAAATCCAGGAGACTAACTTCCAAAATGGCATTGTACTATTGTTAAAATGTAAAATTTTCTCCTGCATAATGGGTAAGTTACCTATTAAAATAATTTTTTAAACAAAAAGCAATGATCTTTGCAAAAAACACGCCCATCACAACCCCGTCTAACTTTAACCTTTGTATTTTGAGGGGCTGTTAACTCTAAACGAACCTTATCACTAAGGGATAATGTAAACTTCACAACCCTTCCAATTACAATGGTTAAAGTTAGAGAGAGTTGTAAAGAGTGGATTTACTAATATTGTTATGTATGTTTTTTAAAAAGTTGACTTTTGTGAAATCTTCATAATTAAGTATGGGCAACTTTGTAAATACTACAACATGACAAGGGGTACTTTTGTCATTTCCATAAAAGGTGAAGTTGAAATTTTTATTAAAAGACAAGGGCACTCTACAATTAAAATTCCAGGACACTAACTTCCATAGTGTCATTGTATTTCTGTAAAAATTTGAAATATGCCCTTGCTTAATGGTTAAGTGACCTATTAAAATAAATTTTTTAACAAAATGTAATAATCTTTTTGATAAACACACCCTTCACAACACCTTCTAAATTTAACCTATGTATTTTGAGGGGTTGTTAACTCTAGACAAACCCTATCACTAAGGGATACATCACATCCCTTCAAATTACAATGGTTTCATAAAAGGTAGAGTTGAAATTTTTACTAAACGACAATGGTACTCTACATATAAAATTCCCAGACGCTTACTTCAAAAATGCCAATTTACTCTTGTGGAATTTTCAAATTTTCCCTTGCTTAATGGTTAAGTTACCTATTAAAATAATTTTTTAAGCAAAAAGTAATGATCTTTTTCATAAACACCCCTATCACAACCTCTTCTAACTTTAACCTTTGTATTTTGAGGGGTTGTTAACTTTAGAAAAACTCTATCACTAAAGGAAAATCTAAACTTCACAACCCTTCAGAGCTAATTTAGGAGACTATTTTTTCAAAAAAGTTATTTTTTGTGATATCTTCATCATTATGTACGGGCAATTTTGTAAATATTACGACAAGACACGGGGTACTTTTGTCATCTCCATATAGGGTAAAATTGAAATTTTTATTAAAAGACGACGGCACCCTACAAATAAAATTCCAGGACATTAACTTCAAAAATGCCTTTGAACTTTTGTAAAAATTTTAAATATGTCATTGCTTAATTGTTAAGTTACCTATTAAAATAAATTTTTAAAGAAAATGTAAGAGTCTTTTTGATAAACACACCCTTCACAATGCCTTCTCGTTTTAACCTCTGTATTTTGAAGGGTTGTTAAGTCTAGAAAAACCCCAATCACTAAGGGATAATCTAAACTGCACAACCCTGCAAATTACAAAGGTTAAAGATAGAGAGAGTTGTGAAGGACGGATTTACTAATATTGCAGTCTATTTTTGAAAAAATGCTTATTTTTGTGAAATCTTTGTCGTTAAGTAAGGACAATTTTGTAAATATTACTACAAGACACGGGGTACTTTTGTAATCTCTATATAGGGTAAAGTTGAAATTTTTATTAAAAGACAAGGGCATTCTATAAATAAAATTCTAAGACACTAACTTCCAAAATGCCAATGTACTTTTGTAAAAATTTAAAATTATGCCCTTGCTTAATGGTTAAGTTACCTATTAAAATAAATATTTAAATAAAATGTAATAATCTCTTTGATAAACACACCCTTCACAACGCCTTCTAATTTTAACCTCTGCATTATGAGGTGCTGTTAACTCTTAACGAACCCTATCACTAAGGGATAATCTAAACTTCACGACCCTTCAAATTACAACGGTTAAAGAATGATAGAGTTTTGACGAGTGGAGTTACACATTTTGTAGTCTTTTAAAAAAAAAAAAAATTCCTTTTGTGATATATTCATCATTAAGTAAGGATAATATTATAAATATTACTACATGAAAAGGGGTACTTTTGTCATCTCCTTGAAGAGCAAAGTTGAAATTCTTACTAAAAGACAGGTAACTCTACAAATAAAATTCCAAGTCACTAACTTTCAAAATGTCATTGTACTTTTGCAAAAATTTCAAATTTGTCATTGCTTAATGGTTAAGTTGCCTATCACAACCCCGTCTAACTTTAAACTTTGGGTTTTGAAGGGTTGTTAACTCTAGGTAAACCCTATCTCTAAGGGATAATCCTTCAAATTAATAAGGTTAGAGATAGAGAATGTTGTGCAAGGTGGATTTTCTAGTTTTGTAGTCTATTTTAAAGAAAAAAAAAAAATTGTGATATGTTCATCATTAGGTAAAGGCAATGTTGTAAATAATAATATAAGAAAAAGGGTACTTTTGTTATCTCCATAAAAAGTAAAGTTGAAATTTTTACTAGAAGACAAGGGCTCTCTACAAATAAAATTCAAGGACGCTTACTTCAAAAGTGCTATTCTACTTTTGCGGAATTTTCAAATTTTCTCTTGCTTAATGATTAAGTTACCTATTAAAATAATTTTTTAAGCAAAAACTAATGATCTTTTTAATAAACACACCCATCACAACCCCTTCTAACTTTAACCTTTGTAATTGGAGGGGTTGTTAACTTTAGACAAACCCTCTCACTTAGGGATAATCTAAACATCACAACCCTTCAAATTACAAAGGTTAAAGATAGAGGGAGTTGTGAAGGGTGGATTTACTAATTTTTAGTCTATTTTTTTTAAAAAAGTATTTTTTGTGATATCTTCATCATTATGTTAGGTCAATTTTTTAAATATTACTACAAGACAAGGGGTACATTTGTCATCTCCATAAAGGGTAAAGTTGAAATTTTTACTAAAAGACAAGGGCACTCAAAAAATAAAATTTCAGGACACTGACTTCTACAATGCCATTTTATTTTGGTAAAAATTTAAAATTTGCCATCGCTTAATGCTTAAGTCACCTATTAAAATAATTTTTTAAACAAAAAGTAATAATCTTTTTAACCTCCATATTTTGAGGGGTTGTTAACTCTAGATAAACTCTATCACTAAGGAATAATCTAAACTTCACAACAACTCTATCACTAAGGAATAATCTAAACTTCACAACCCTTCAAATTACAAATATCAAAGATAGAGAGAGTTGTGAAGGGTGGATTCACTAATTTTGTAGTCTATTTAGTGAGGGCGATTATGTAAATATTACAACAAGACAAGATGTACTTTTATCATCTCCAAAAAAGGTACAGTTGAAATTTTTACTAGATGACAAGGGCACTCTACAAATAAATATCTGGAACGCTTACTTAAAAAATGCCATTGTGGTTTTTTGGAATTTTCAAAATTTTCTCTTGCTTAATGGTTAAGTTACATATTAAAATAATTTTTCAAACAAAAATTAATAAACTTTTTGATAAACACACCGATCACAACCCCTTCCAACTTTTACCTTGTCATTAAGGGATAATATAAATTTCACAACCCTTCAAAGGCTAAAGATAAAGGGATTTGTCAAGGGTGGATTTACTAATTTTGTTGTATATTTTTTAAAAAAGTTACTTTTGGTAATATCCTCATCCTTAGGTAAGGGTAAATTGGAAAATATTACTACAGGACAAGGGATACTTTTGTCATCTCCATGAAAGGTAAAGTTGAAATTTTTACTAAAAGACTAGGGCACTCTATAAATAAAAATCCAAGAAACTAACTTCCAAAATGGTATTGTACTATTATAAAAATTAAAAACTTTCCCTTTCCTAATGGTTAAGTTACCTATTAAAATACTTTTTTAAACAAAAGATAATGACTAGGGGATAAGCTAAACTTCATAACCCTTCTAATTGCAAATGTTAACGATAAAGAGAGTTGTGAAATATGGATTTACTAATATTGTGGTCTATTTTTTTTTAAAAAAAGTTACTTTTTGTGAAATCTTCATCATTAAGTAAGGATATTTTGAAAATATTACTACAAGACAAGTGGTACTTTTGTCATCTCTAAAAAAGGGTAAATATAAACTTTTTATTAAAAGACAAGGGCACTCTACAAATAAAATTTCAGTAGACTAGCTTCCAAACTGTCATTGTACTTTTGTAAAAATTTGAAATATGCCCTTGCTTAATGGTTAAGTTACCTATTAAAATACTTTTTTATTCAAAATGTAATAATCTTTTTGATAAACACACCCTTCACAACACCTTCGAATTTTAACCTCTATTTTGAGGGGTTGTTAACTCTAGACAAACCCTATCACTAAGGGATAATCTAAACTTCACAACCCTTCAAATTACATAGGTTAAAGATAGAGAGAGTTGTGAAGGATGGATTTAATAATTTTGTAGTTTATTTTTTAAAAAACTTACTTTTTGTAATATCTTCATCATTAAGTTAGTGGAATTTTGTAAATGTTAAAACAATACATGGGTTACTTTTGTCATGTTCATAAAAGGTAAAGTTAAAATTTTTACTAAAAGATAAGGGCACTCTACAAATAAACTTTCAGGACGCTTAAATAAAAAGTAACGATCTTTTGGATAAACACACCCATCACAACCACTTCTAACTTTAACCTTTGTATTTTTTGGCGTTGTTAACTTTAAACAAATCCAATCACTAATGGATAATCTAAACTTCACTACCATTCAAATTACAAAAGTTAAAGATAGAGAGAGTTGCGAAGGGTGGATTTAGAAATTTTGTAGTCCATGTTTTGATAAAATTATATTTGTGATATCTTCATCATTAAGTTTGGTTAATTTTATAAATATTAGTTCAAGACAAGGGGTACTTTTGTCTTCTCCATATAGGGTAAAGTTGAAGTATTTACAAAAAGACAAGGGCACTCTACAAATAATATTCCCAGAGACTAACTTCCAAAATGACATTGTACTATTGTAAAAATTTAAAATTTTCCCTTGCCTAATAGTTAAGTTACATTTTAAAAGTATATTTTAAATAAAAAGTAATGACTAGGGGATAATCTAAACTTCACACCCTTCAGATTGCAATGATTAAAGATATAGAAAGTTGTGAAGGGTGGATTTACTAATATTGTGGTCTATTTTTTTAAGAAGTTATTTTTTGTGAAATCGTCATTATTAAGTAAGTGTAATTTTGTAAATATTACTGCAAGACAAAGAGTACTTTGGTCACCTCCATGAAGGGTAAAATTGAAATTTTAATTAAAAGAAATGAGCACTCTGCAAATAAAATTCTCGGACACTAACTTCCAAAATGCCATTATACTTTTGTAAAAATTTGAAATATGCCCTTGCTTAATGATTAAGTAACCTATTAAAATAGTTTTTTAAACAAAATGTAATAATCTTTTTTATAAAGACACCATTGACAATGCCTTCGAATTTTAAGCGCTGTAATTTGAGGGTTATTATCTCTAGACAAATCCTATCACTAAAGAATAATCTAAACTTCACAACCCTTCAAATTACAAAGGTTAAGGATAGAGAGAGTGGTGAAGGGTGCATTTACTTATTTTGTAATCTATTTTTTTAAAAAAAGTTACTTTTTGTCATATTTTCACAACCCTTCAATTTTACATTGGTTAAAGATAGAGAGTTGTGAGGGATGGATTTTATAATTTTACAGTCTATTTTTTTAAAAAAAGTTACTTTTTGTGATATCTTCATCATTAAGTAAAGGAAATTTTGTAAATGCTACAACAAGACAAGCGGTACTTTTATCCTCTCCATAAAAGATAAAAGGATAATCAAAACTTCACAACCCTTCAAATTACATAGGTTAAAGATAGAGTGAGTTGTGAAGGATGGATTTAATAATTTTGTACTCTATTTTTTAAAAAAAGTTACTTTTTGTGATATCTTCATCATTAAGTAAGGGGAATTTTTTAAATATTACAACAAGACAAGGGGTACGTTTTTCATTTTCATAAAAGGTAAAGTTGAAATTTTTACTAAAAGGCAAGGGCACCCTGCAAATAAAATTCTAGGAGGCTTACTTCAAAAATGCCATTATACTTATGTGGAATTTTAAAAATTGTCATTACTTAATGGTTAGCTACCGATTAAAATAATTTTTTAAACAAAAAGTAATGATCTTTTTGATAAATACACCCATCACAATTCCTTCTAACTTTGACCATTGGATTTTGAGGGGTTGTTAACTTTAGACAAACCTTATCACTAAGAGATAATCAAAACTTCAGAACCCATCAAATTACAAAAGTTAAAGAATGAGAGAGTTGTGAATGGTGGATTTACTAATTTTGTAGTCTATTTTTTGAAAAAATTATGTTTGTGATATATTCATCATTAAGTAAGGGTAATTTTATAAATATTACTACAAGGCAAGCAGTGCTTTTGTCATCTTCATAAAGGGTAAACTTGTAATTTTTTCTAAAAGACAAAGACATTCTAGAAATAAAATTCCTAGAGACTAACTTCCAAAATGGCATTGTACTGTTGTAAAAATTTAAAATTTTCTCTTGCCTAATGGTTAAGTTACTTATTAAAATAATCTTTTAAACAAAAAGTAATGACTAAAGGTTAATTTAAACTTCACAACCATTCAAACTGCGAAGGTTAAAGATATAGAGAGTTGTGAAGGGTGAATTTACTTATATTGTGGTCTATTTTTTTTCATAAAGTTAGTTTTTGTGAAATCTTCATCATTAAGTAAGGGCAATTTTGTAAGGAAGACACGTGGTACTTTGGCCATCTCTATAAAGGGTAAAGTTGAAATTTTTAATAAGAGAAAAGGGAACTCTACAAATAAAATATCGGGACACTAACTTCCAAATTGCCATTATACTTTTCTAAAAATTTGAAATATGCCATTGCTTAATGATTAAGTTATCTATTAAAATAAATTTTTTAACGAAATGTAATAATATTTTTTATAAACACACCCTTTGCAACGCCTTCGAATTTTAACTTCTGTATTTTAAGGGGTTGTTAACTCTAGACAAACCCTAACACTAAGGGTTAATCTAAACTTCACAACCCTTCAAATTACAAATGTTAAAGATAGAGAGAGTTGTTAAGGGAGGATTTACTAATTTTGTAGTCTATTTTTTTATAAAAGTTACATTTTGTGATACCTTCATCATCACGTAGGGGAATTTTTCAAATATTACGACAAGGTAAGGGGTACTTTTGTCATCTCTATAAAGGGTAAAGTTGAAGTTTTTACAAAAGACAAAAGCACTCTACAAATAAAATTCCTGGACGCCTACTTCAACAATGTTATCGTACTTTTGTGGAAATTTCAAATTTTTCTTTGGTTAATGGTTAAATTACCTATTAAAATAAGTTTTTCAATAAAAAATAATGTTGTTTTTGTTAAACACACCCATCGCAAACCCTTCAAACTTTAACCTTTGTATTTTGAGGGGTTGTTAACTTTAATCGACCTGAACATTGTTCAGTCCGCTTGGGTAGTTAGCAAGACGGGACTTTTGAGTCTCACTCAGTTCTTTTCCACTTGCTTGATGGAATCTTCTTCTCTTTGCCTTACAGGCGTTGTACGTGGCGTTGTCCCCTAGTGGAGCCACTTTGATCGTGGAGAATCATGGAATGGGTCACAAGAAACCAGCAAATGGATTGGATGCTGGAGCAATGTGACCAACTTCCCTACTATCTCAGTAAGGTAAGACCCTGATCGGTTCCGCCCTTTGGTTGAGATGGTCTTACCCAGACCAAGGACTGAGACGGGTCAAGATAGAGAGTTGTGAAGGGTAGATTTAGTAATGTTGTAGTCTAATTTTTTTAAAAATTACTTTTTGTGATATCTTCATCCTTAAGTAAGGGCAAATTGGGAAATATTACTTCAGTACAAGGGGTACTTTTGTTTTTTCTTCAAACGGTAAAGTTGAAATTTTAACTAAAAGACAATAGCACTCTACAAATAAAATTCCAGGAAACTAACTTCTAAAATGGCATTATACTATTGTAAAAATTTTAAAATTTTTTTTGCTTAATGATTAAGTTACCTATTAAAACAAATTTTTAAACAAAAAGTAATGACTTGGGGATAATCTAAACTTCACAACCCTTCAAATTGCAAAGGTTAAAGATAAAGAGAGTTGTGATAGGTAGATTTACTAATATTGTGGTCTATTTTTTTAAAAAAAATTTTACTTTTTGTGAAATCTTAAACACAAAGTAAAGTAATTTTGAAAATATTACTTCAAAACTAGGGGTACATTTGTCATCTCCATAAAGGGTAAAGTTGAAATTTTTATTAAAAGAAAATGACACTCTACAAATAAAATTCCATGACACTAACTTCCAAAATGACATTGTACTTTTGTAAAAATTTGAAATATGGCGTTGCTTAATGGTTACGTTAACTATTAAAATAATTTTTTAAACATAATTAAATGTTTTTTTTGATAAAGACACCTTTCACGACGCCTTCGAATTTTAACCTCTGTAATTTGAGGGGTTATTAACTCTAGGCAAACCCTATCACTAAGTAATAATCTAAACTTCACAATACTTCAATTATAAAGGTTAAATATAAAGGGAGTTGTGTAGTGTTGATTTACTAATTTTGTGGTTTATGTTTTAAACAAAGTTACTTTTTTTTATGTCTTCATCATTAAGTATGGGAAATTTTGTAAATATTACAACAAGACAAGGGGTACTATTGTCATCTCCATAAAGGGTAAAGTTGAAATGTTTACGAAAAGATAAGGGTGCTCTACAAATAAAATTCCAGGACGCTTACTTAAAAAATGCCATTGTACTTTTGTTGAATTTCCAAATTTACCCTTGCTTAATGGTTATACCTATTAAAATAATTATTTAAACAAAAAATAACGATCTTTTTGATCAATACACCCATCACAACCCCTTCTAACTTTGACTTTTGTATTTTGAGGGGTTGTTAACTTTAGACAAACCCCTTCACTAAGGGATAATCTAAACCTCACAACCCTTCAAATTACAAAAGTTAAAGATAAAGAGAGTTGTGAATGGTGGATTTACTAATTTTGTAATCTATGTTTTGAAAAAGTTATGTTCGTGATATCCTCATCATTAAGTAAAGGTAATTTTATATATATTACTACAAGACAAGGGGTATTTTTATCATCTTCATAAAAGATAAAGTTAAAATTTTTACTAAAAGACAAGGGCAGTCTACAAATAAAATTGCAAAAGACTAACACCAAAAATAGCATTGTACTATTGTAAAAATTTAAAACTTTCTCTTGCCTAGTGGTTAAGTTACCCGTTAAAATAATTTTTTCAACAAAAAGTAATGACTTGGGGTTAATTTAAGCTTCACAACCCTTCATAATCTTTTAAACAAAAAGTAATGACTAGGGGTTAATTTAAAGCTCACAACCCTTCAAATTGCAAAGGTTAAAGATATAGTGAGTTGTGAAGGGTGGATTTACTTAAAAAAAAGTTACTTTTTGGGAAATCTTCATCAATAAGTAAGGGTAATTTGTAATTGTTACTAAAAGACAAGGGGTACTTTGATAAAGGGTAAACTTGAAATTTTTAATTAAAAAAAATGACACTCTACAAATAAAATTCCAATATACTAACTTCCAAAATGCCATTATACTTTTGTAAAAATTTGAAATAAGCCCTTGCTTAATGGTTAATTAACCTATTTAAATAATTATTTTAACAAAATGTAATAACGCCTTCGAATATTAACCTCGGTATTTTGAGGGGTTGTTATTGACAAATTCTATCACTTAGGGATAATCTAAACTTCACAACCCTTCAAATTACAGAGGTTAAGGATAGAGAGAGTTGTGAAGGATGGATTTACTAATTTTGTACTTTATTTTTAAAAAAAAATTACTTTTTGTGATATCTTCATCATTAAGTAAGGAGAATTTTGTAAATATTAAAACAATTCAAGGGGTAATTTTATCATCTTCATAAAATGTAAAGTTGAGATTTTCACTAAAAGATAAGGGCACTCTATAAAAAAATTCTTGGATGCTTACTTCAACACTCCCAATGTACTTTTGTAAAAATTTCAAATTTTCCATTGTTTAATGATTAAGCTACTTATTAAAATAATTTTTTTTAAAAAAAGTAATGATGTTTTGTTAAACACACCCATGTTCGTGGGGTTGTTAACTTTAAAAAAACCCAATCACTAAGGGATAATCTAAACTTCACAGCCCTTCAAATTACAAAGGTAAACGATAGAAAAAGTTGTGAATGGTGGATTTACTAATATTATAGTTTTTTTTTTTTAAAAAAAGTTACTTCTTGTGAAATCTTTATCATTAAGTAAGGATAATTTTGTAAATATTACTACAAGATAAGGGGTACTTTTGTCATCTTCATAATGGGTAAACTTGAAATTTTTATTAAAAGACAAGGTCACTCTACAAATAAAATTCCAAGACACTAACTTTCAAAATGTCATTGTACATTTGTAAAAAATTTGAAATATGCCCTTGTTTAATGGTTAAGTTTCCTATTAAAATAAATTTTTAAACAAATTGTAATAATCTTTTTTATAAACACACCATTCACGGTGCCTTCGAATTTTAACCTCTGTATTTTGAGGATTGTTACTAAAAGACAAGTGCACTCCACAAATAAAATTTCCTGAGACTACCTCCCAAATTGATATTGTGCTGTTGTAAAATTTTAAAACTTTCCCTTGCCTAATGGTTGAGTTACCTATTAAAATAATTTTTTAAATAAAAAGTAATGACTAGGGGATAATCTAAACTTCATAACCCTTCAAATTCTAAATATTAAAGATATAGAGAGTTGTGAAGGGTGCATTTACTAAAATTGTGGTCTATTTTTTTAAAAAAAGTCACTTTTTATGAAATCGTCATCATTAAGTAATGGTAATTTTTTAAATATTACTACAAGACAAGGGGTACTTTTGTCATCTCCATAAAGAGTAAAGTTGAAATTTTTATTAAATGAAAGGAACACTCTACAAATAAAACTCCAGGACACTAACTTCAAAAATGACATTGTACTTTTGTAAAAATTTGAAATATGCCGTTGCTTAATGGTTAAGTTACCTATTAAAGTAATTTTTTCAGCAAAATTAAATAATCTTTTTGATAAACACACCCTTCACAATGCTTTCGAATTTTAACCTCTGTATCTTGTGGGGCTGTTAACTCTAGATAAACCTTAACACAAAGGGATAATCTAAACTTCACAACCCTTCAAATTATAAAGGTTAAAGATAAAGAGAGTTGTGAAGGTTGGATTGAGTAATGTTGTAGTCTATTTTTTAAACAAAGTTACTTTTTTTGATATTTTCATACTTAAGTATGGTCAAATTTGTAAATATTATTTCAGAACAAGGGGTACATTTGTCATCTCCGTAAAGGGTAAAGTTGAAATTGTCACTAAAAGACAATGGCACTCTACAAATAAAATTCTTGGAGAATAACTTCCAAAATGCCATTGTACTTTTGTAAAAATTTGAAATATGCCCTTATTTAATGGTTAAGTTAACTATTAAAATAATTTCTTTAAAAAAATGTAGTAATCTCTGTTATAAACACACCCATCACAACGCCTTCGAATTTTAACCTTTGTATTTTGAGGGGTTGTTAGCTCTAGATAAACCCTATCACTAAGGAATAATCTATACCTTCAAATTACAAAGTTCAAAAGATAGAGAGAGTTATGAAGGGTGGATTTACTAATTTTCTAGTTTATTTTTTTAAAAAAATTACTCTTTATGATATCTTCATTGTTAACTGAGGGAAATTATGTAAATATTTCAACAAGACAAAATGTACTTTTGTCATCTTCATAAAAGGTACAATTGAAATTTTTACTACAAGACAAGGGCACTCTACCAATAAAATTTCAGGACGTTTACTTCAAAAAAGATATTGTATTTTTGTGAAATTTTCAAATTTGTCTTTGCTTAATGGTTATGTTACCTATTAAAATAATTTTTTAAACAAAAACTATTAATCTTTTTGATAATCACACCCATCACAACCCCTCCCTACTTTAACCTTTGTATTTTGAGGGGTTGTGAACTCTAGACAAACCTTATCACTAAGGGATAATATAAACTTCACAACCCTTCAAACTACAAAGGTTAAAGATAGAGGGAGTTGTGGATTTACTAATTTTGTAGTATATGTTTTTTAAAAAGTTACTTTTTGTGATATCTTCATCCTTAAGTAAGGGTAAATTTGTAAATATTATTTCAGGACAAGGGGTAATTTTATCATTTCCATAAAAGGTAAATTTTAAATTTTCACTAAAAGACAATGGCACGCACTTTACAAATAAAATTCCTAGAGACTAACTTCCAAAATGCCATTGTAGTTTTGTAAAAATTTGAAATATGCCCTTACTTAATGGTTAACTTACCTATTAAAATAATTTTTTAAATAAAATGTAGTAATCTTTTTGATAAACACACCCTTCACAACGCCTTCGAATTTTAACCTCTGTATTTTGAGGGGTTGTTAGCTCTAAATAAACCCTATCACTAAGGAATAATCTATACTTCACAACCCTTCAAATTACAAAGTTCAAAGATAGGGAGGGTTATGAAGGGTGGATTTACTAATTTTGTATTCTATTTTTTAAAAAACATTACTCTTTGTGATATCTTCATCATTAAGTGAGGGCAATTACATAAATATTACAACAAGACAAAATGTACTTTTGTCATCTCCATAAAAGGTACAGTTGAAATTTTTACTAAAAGACAAGGGCACTCTACAAATAAAATTCCAGGACACTAAGTTCCAAAATGTCAATGTACTTTCATAAATATTTGAAATATGCCCTAGCTTAATGGTTAAGTAACATATTAAAATAAATTTTTTAACAAAATGTAATGATCTTTTTGATAAACACACCCTTCACAACGCCTTCATATTTTAACCTCTGTATTATGTGAGGTTGTTAACTCTAGACAAACCCCATCACTAAAGGATAATCTAAACTTCCCAAAAAATAGAGAGAGCTGTGAAGGGTGGATTTACTAATTTTGTAGTTTATTTTTTTATTAAAGTTACTTTTTATGATATCTTCATCATCATGTAAGGGGAATTTATTAGATATTACTACAGGACAAGGAGAACTTTTGTCATATCCATAAAGGGTAAAGTTGAAATTTTAACTAAAAGGAAAGACACTCTACAAATAAAATTCTTGGATGCTTACTTCAACAATGCCAATGTACTTTTTTTAAAATTTCAAATTTTTTCTTGCTTAATGGTTAAGTTATTTATTAAAAAAAAATTTTAAACAAAAAGTAAAGTAGTTTTGAAGAGTGGATTTACTTATGTTGTAGTCTATTTTTTAAAAAAAGTTAGTTTTTGTGATATCTTCATTCTTAAGTAAGGGCAAATTTGTAAATATTACTTCAGGACAAGGAGTACTTTTGTCATCTCCATAAAGGGTACAGTTCAAATTTTTACTGAAAGACAAAGGCACGCTACAAATAAAATTTCTGGACACTAATTTCCAAAATACCATTGTACTTTTGCAAAAATTTTAAATATGCACATGTTTAATGGTTAACTTACGTATTAAAATAATTTTTTAAACAAAATTAAATAATTTTTTCGATAAACACACCCTTTAAAATGCCCTCGAATTTTAACCTCTGTATTTTGCGGGGTTGTTAACTCTATCACTAAGGGATAATCTCAATTTCACCACCATTCAAATTACAATGGTTAAATTTAGACAGAATTGTGAAGAGTTAATTTACTAATTTTGTAATCTAGTTTTTTGAAAAAAATTACTTTTTGTAATATCTTCATCATTAAGTACAGGGAATTTTGTAATATTACTACAAGACAAGTGGTACTTTGGTCATCTCGATAAAGGGTAAAGTTGAAATTTTTACTAAAAGACAAATGCACTCTACAAATAAAATTCCAGGACGCTTACTTCAACAATGCCATAGTACTTTTGTGGAAATTTCAATTTTACTCTTGCTTCACAACCCTTCAAACTACAAATGTTAAAGATAGAGGGAGTTGGCTTGGGTTGACTTACTAATTTTGGAGTATATTTTTTTAAAAAAGTTACTTTTTGTGATATCTTCATCTTTAAGTAAAGGCAAATTTGTAAATATTACTACACGACAGGGGGTACTTTTGTCATCTTCATGAATCGTAAAGTTGAAATTTTTACTAAAAGACAAGGGCACTCTACAAATAAAATTCCAAGAAACTAACTTACATAATGGAATTGTACTATTGTAAAAATTTAAGACTTTCCCTTGCCTAATGGTTAAGTTACCTATTCAAATAATTTTTTAAACAAAAAGTAATGACTAGAGGATAATCTAAACGTCAGATCCTTTCAAATTGTAAAGGTTAAATATATATAGAGTTGTAAATGGTAGATTTACTAATATTGTGATCTATTTTTTTTAAAAAAAAGTTACTTTTGGTGAAATCTTTGTCATTAAGTATGGATAATTTTCTAACTATTACTACAACACAAGGGGTACTTTTGTCGTCACCATAAAGGGTAAACTTGATATTTTTATTAAAAGACAAGGGCACTCTACAAATAAAATTCCAGGACACTAACTTGCAAAATGTCATTGCACTTTCGTAAAAGTTTGAAATATGCCATTGCTTAATGGTTAAATTACCTATTAAATAATGTAATAATTTAAACAAAATGTAATAATCTTTTTGATAAACACACCCTTCACAATGCCTTCAAATTTTAACCTCCGTAATTTGAGGGGTTGTTAACTCTAGACAAACCCTATCACTTAGGGATAATCTAAACTTCACAACCCTTCAAATTACGTAGGTTAAAGATAGATAGAGTTGTGAATGATGGATTTACTAATTTTGTGGTCTATTTTTTTAAAAAAAATTTACTTTTTGCTATATCTTCATTATTAAGTAAAGGGAATTTTGTAAATATTACAACAATACAAGGGGTACTTTCGTGATCTCTATAAAAGGTAAAGTAGAAATTTTAACTAAAAGATACTGACACTTTTCAAATAAAATTCCAGGACGCTTACTTCAAAAATGTCATTGTACTTTTGTGAAATTTTCCAATTTACCCATGCTTAATGGTTCAGCTGCCTATTAAAATAATTTGTTAAATATAAAGTAACGATCTTTTTGATAAACACACCCATCACATTACCTTCTAACTTTAACCTTTGTATTTTGTGGCATTATTAACTTTAGACAAACCCTATCACTAAGGGATAATCTAAACTTCACTATCCTTCAAAGTACAATGGTTAAAGATAGAAAGAGATGTGAAGGGCGGATTTACTAATTTTGTAGTCTATATTTTGAAAAAGTTATATTTGTGATATCTTCATCATTAAGTTAGGGTAATTTAGTAAATATTAGTTCAAGACAATAGGTACTTTTGTCATATCCATATAGGGTAATATTGAAATATTTACTAAAAGACAATGACACCCTACAAATAAAATTCCAATAGACTAACTCCCAAATTGACATTATGCTATTGTAAAAATTTAAAACTTTCCCTTGCCTAAAGGCTAAGTTAGCTATTAAAATAAATTTTTAAATAAAAAGTAATGACTAGGGGATAATATAAACTTCATAACCCTACAAATTCTAAAGATTAAAGATATAGAGAGTTGTGATGGGTGCATTTACTAATATTGTGGCCTATTTTTTTTAAAAAAGTTACTTATTATGAAATCGACATCATTAAGAAATGGTAATTTTATAAATAATACTACAAAACAAGAGGTATTTTTGTAATCTCTATAAAGGGTAAAGTTGAAATTTTTATTAAATGAAAAGAGCACTCTACAAATAAAATTCCAGAACACTAACTTCCAAAATGCCAGTGTACTAATGTAAAAATTTGAAATATGCTATTGCTTAGATAAGTCACCTATTAAAATAATTTTGTTAACACATTGCAACAATCTTTTTTATAAACACGCCCTTCACAACGCTTTCGAATTTTAGCCTCTGTAATTTGAGGGGTTGTTAACTCTAGACAAACCCTATCACTTAGGGATAATCTAAACTTCACAACCCTTCAAATTATAGAGAGAGTTGTGAAGGGTAGATTTACAAATTTTGTCATTTTTTTTTTTTAGAAGTTACTTTTTGTGATATCTTCATCATTAAATTAGGGCAATTTTGTAAATATTGCCAAAAAAAAATGTAGACTTTTATCATCTTCATAAAAGGTAAAATTGAAATTTTTAATAAAAGACAAAGGCACTCTACAAATAAATCTCCAGGACGCTTACTTCTATAATGTCATTGTTCTTCAGTGGAATTTTAAAAATTGCCCGTGCTTAATGGTTAAGCTACCTATTAAAATAATTTTTTAAACAAAAAGTAACGATCTTTTTGATAAATATACCCATCACAACATTTGTATTTTGAGAGGTTGTTAACTTTAAACAAACACTATCACTAAGGGATAATCTAAACTTCGCAACCCTTCAAATTACAAAAGTTAAAAACAGGGAGGGTTGTGAAGGTAAGATTTACTAATTTTGTAGTCTATTTTTTGAAAAATTTATGCTTGTGATATCTTCATCATTAAGTGAGGGTAATTTAGTTAATATTATAACAAGACTGTAAGCATTTTTGTCATCTCCAAAAAGGGTGAAGTTGAAATATTTACTAAAAGATAAGAGCACCCAATAAATTAAATTCCAAGAGAGTAACTTCCAAAATAGCATTGTACTGTTGTTAAAATTTAAAATTTTCTCATGCCTAATGGTTAAGTTACCTATTAAAATAATTTGTTTCAACAAGAAATAATGTTTATGGGGTAATCTAAACTTCACAACCCTTCAAATTGGAAAGGTTAAAGATATAGAGAGTTGTGAAGGGTGGATTTAATAATATTGTGGTCTATTTTTATTTTAAAACGTTACTTTTAGGGAAATCGTCATCATTAAGTAAGGGTAATTTTGTAAATATTACAACCAGACAAAGGATACTTTTGTTATCTCCATAAAGGGTAAAGTTGAAATTTTTATTAAAAGAAAGCAGCACTCTACAAATAAAATTCCATAACACAAACTTCCAAAATGCCATTGTACTTTTGTAAAAATTTGAAACATATCATTACTTAATCTCAGTAATTTGAGGGGCTGTTAACTCTTGACAAACCCTATCACTAAGGGATAATCTAAACTTCACACCCCTTCAAGTTACAAAGGTTAAGGATAGAGAGAGTTGCGAAGGGTGTATTTACTGATTTTGAAATCTATTTTTTAAAAAAGGTTACTTTTTTGTGATATCTTTATCATTAAGTAATGGCAATTTTGTAAATATTACAAGAAGACAAGGGGTACTTTTATCATCTCCATAAAAGGTAAAGTGGAAATTTTTACTGAAAGCCAAGGGCATTCCACAATTAAAATTCCAAGACGCTTACATCTGAAATGCCATTATACTTCGATGGAATTTTCAAAATCGCCCTTGCTTAATGGTTATGCTACCAATTAAAATAAATTTTTAAACAAAAAACTAACGATCTTTTTGAAAAATAAACCCATCACAACCCCTTCTAATTTTGACCTTTGTTTTTTGAGAGGTTCTTAACTTTAGACAAACCCTATCACTATGGGATAATCTAAACTTCACAACCCTTCAAATTAACAAATTTAAAGATAAAGAGAGTTGTGAAGGGTAGATTTCCTAATTTTATAGTCTATTTTTTTAAAACATTATGTTTGTGATATATTCATCATTAAGTAAAGGCAATTTTGTAAATATTACTACATGACTAGAGCAACTTTTGTCATCTCCATAAAGGGTAAAGTTGAAATATTTACTAGAAGACAAGGGCACAACAAAAAAAATTCCAAGAGACAAAATTCCAAAATGAAATTGTTCTATTGTAAAAATTTAAAATTTTCCCTTGTCTAATGGTCAAGTTACCTATTGAAATAATTTTTTAAACAAAAAGTAATGACTAGGGGATAATATAAACTTCACAACCCTTCAAATTGCAAGGGTATATAGAGAGCTGTTTAGGGTGGATTTACTAATATTGTGGTCTATTTTAAAAAAAAGGGTTACATTTTGTGAAATCGTCATCGTTAAGTAAGGGTAATTTTGTAAATATTACTAAAAGAAAAGGTGCTTTTGTCAACTCCATGAAGGGTAATGTTGAAATTTTTATTAAAAGAAATTAGCACTCCACAAATAAAAATCCAAGACACTAACTTTCAAAATATCGTTATACTTTTGTAAAAATTTGAAATATGACCTTGCTTAATGGTTAAGTTACCTATTAAATTAATTTTTTAAACAAAATGTAATAATCTTTTTGACAAACATACCCTTCACAACGCCTTCATATTTTAACTTCTGTATTTTGAGGGGTTGTTAACTCTAGAAAAACCCTATCACTTAGGGATAATCTAAACATCACAACCCTTCATATTACATAGGTTAAAGATACAGAGAGGTTTTAATGATGGATTTATTAATTTTGTGGTCTATTTTTTTTAAAAAAAAATTACTTTTTATTATATCTTCAATATTAAGTAAGGGGAATTTTGTAAATCTTATGGCAATATGAGGGGTACTTTAGTTATCTCTATTAATAGTAAACTTGAAATTTTAACTAAAAGATAAAGACACTTTTCAAATTAAATTTCCAAGACACTTACTTCAAAAATGCCATTGTACTTTTGTAAAATTTTCCAATTTGCCCTTGCTTAATGGTTCAGCTACTTATTAAAATAATTTTTTAAATAAAAAGTAACGATCTTTTTGATAAACACACCCATCACATCACCTTCTAACTTTAACCTTTGTATTTTGTGAAATTATTAACTTTAGACAAACCCTATCACTAAGGGATAATCTAAACTTCACTACCCGTCAAATTACAAAGGTTAAAGATTGAGAGAGATGTGAAGGGCGGATTTACTAATTTCGTAGTCTATATTTTCAAAAAGTTATATTTGTGATATCTTCATCATTAAGTTAGGGTAATTTAGTAAATATTAGTTCAAGACAATGGGTACTTTTGTCATCTCCATATAGGGTAAAGTTGAAGTATTTACTAAAAGACAAGGACACTCTACAAATAAAATTCCAATAGACTAACTCCCAAATTGACTTTGTGCTAATGTAAAAATTTAAAACTTTCCCTTGCCTAATGGTTAAGTTAGCTATTAAAATAATTTTTTAAATAAAAAGTAATGACTAGGGGATAATATAAATTTCATAACCCTTCAAATTCTAAAGAATAAACATATAGAGAGTTGTGAAGGGTGCATTTACTAATATTGTGGCCTATTTTTTTAAAAAAAGTTACTTTTGATGAAATCGTCATCATTAAGTAATGGTAATTTTATAAATATTACTTCAAGACAAGGGATACTTTTGTCATCTCTATAAAGGGTAACGTTGAAATTTTTATTAGATGAAAGGACCAATCTACAAATAAAATTCAAGAACACTAACTTCCAAAATGGCAGTGTACGTATGTAAAAATTTGAAATATGCATTTGCTTACATAAGTTACATATTAAAATAATTTTTTAAACAAATTGCAACAATCTTTTTGACAAACACGCTCTTCACAACGCTTTCGAATTTTAACCTCTATAATTTAAGGGGTTGTTTACTCTATACAAACCCTATCACTTAGGGATAATCTAAACTTCAAAACCTTTCAAGTTATAGAGAGAGCTGTGAAGGGTGGATTTACTAATTATGTAATCTATTTTTTTTTAGAAGTTACTTTTTGTGATATCTTCAGCATTAAATAAGGGCAATTTTGTAAATATTACAACAAAAAAAGGGATACTTTTATCAATTTCTTAAAAGGTAAAATTGAAATTTTTACTAAAAGACAAGGGCACTCTACAAATAAAATTCCAGGACGCTTACTTCTATAATGCCATTGTACTTCTGTGGAATTTTCAAAATTGCCCTTGCTTAATGGTTAAGCTGCCTATGCAACCAATTTTTTAAACAAAAAAAAACGATCTTTTTGATAAATACACCCATTACAACCTCTTCTAACTTTGACATTTGTATTTTGAGGGGTTGTTAACTTTAGACAAACCCTATCACTAAGGGATAATCTAAACTTCGCAACCCTTCAAATTACAAAAGTTAAAGACAGAGAGAGTTGAGAAGGTAAGATTTACTAATTTTATAGACTTTTTTTTGAAAAATTTATGTTTGTGATATCTTCATCATTAAGTGAGGGTAATTTTCTTAATATTATAACAAGACTATGAGTATTTTTGTCATATCCAAAAAGGGTAAAATTGAAATATTTACTAAAAGACAAGGGCACTCAATAAATAAAATTCCAAGAGACTTACTTCCAAAATAGCATTATACTATTGTAAAAATTTAAAATCTTATCATGCCTAATGGTTAAGTTACCTATTAAAATAATTTGTTTCAACACGAAGTAATGGCTAGGGGATAATCTAAACTTCACAACCCTTCAAAGTGGAAAGGTTGAAGATATAGAGAGTTGTGAAGGGTGGATTTAATAATATTGTGGTCTATTTTTATTTTAAAACATTACTTTTTGTGAAATCATCACCATTGAGTAAGTGTAATTTTGTAAATATTACTACAAGACAACGGGTACTTTTGTTATCTCCCTAAAGGGTAAAGTTGAAATTTTTATTAAAAGAAAGCAGCACTCTGTAAATAAAGTTCCATAACACAAACTTCCAAAATGCCATGGTACTTTTGTAAAAATTAAAAATATGTCATTGCTTAATCTCTGTAATTTGAGGGGCTGTTAACTCTTGACAAACCCTATCACTAAAGGATAATCTAAACTTCACACCCCTTCAAGTTACAAAGGTTAAGGATAAAGAGAGTTGTGAGGGGTGTATTTACTGATTTTGAAGTTTATTTTTTAAAAAAAGTTACTTTTTGTGATATCTTTATCATTAAGTAATGGCAATTTTGTAAATATTACAATAAGACAATGGGTACTTTTATCATCTCCATAAAAGGTAAAGTTAAAATTTTTACTAAAAAACAAGGGCACTCTACACTTCAAATTCCAGGATGCTTACTTCTGAAATGCCATTATACTTCGGTGGAATTTTCAAAATTGCCCTTGCTTAATGGTTATGCTACCAATTAAATTAATTTTTAAATAAAAACTAACGATCATTTTGAAAAATAAACCCATCACAACCCCTTCTAACTTTGACCTTTGTTTTTTGAGAGGTTGTTAACTTTAGACAAACCCTATCATTAAGGGATAATCTAAACTTCACAACCCTTCAATTTAACAAATTTAAAGATAAAGAGAGTTGTGAAAGGTAGATTTACAAATTTTGTAGTCTGTTTTTTTAAAACGTTATGTTCATGATATCTTCATCATTAAGTAAGGGCAATTTTGTAAATATTACTGCAAGACTAGGGCAACTTTTGTCATCTCCATAAAGGGTAAAGTTGAAATATTTGCTAGAAGACAAGGGCACTACAAATAAAATTCTAAGAGACAAACTTCCAAAATGAAATTGTACTATTGTAAAAATTTTAAATTTTCCCTTAACTAATGGTCAAGTTACCTATTGATAAATTTTTTAAACAAAAAGTAATGACTAAGGGATAATAGAAACTTCACAACCGTTCAAATTGAAAAGGTTTAGAGAGCTGTTTAGGGTGGATTTACTAATATTAAGGATCTATTTTTTTTAAAAAAGTTACATTATGTGAAATCGTCATCATTAAGTAAGGGTAATTTTGTAAATATTATTATACAAAAAGGTGCTTTTGTCATCTTCATAAAGGGTAAAGTTGAAATTTTTATTAAAAGAAATTAGCACTCTACAGATAAAATTCCAGAACACTAACTTCCAAAATGTCATTTTACTTTTGTAAAAATTTGAAATATGCCTTTGCTTACTGGTTCAGTTACCTACTAGAATAATTTTTTTTAAAAAATTAAATGATCTTTTTGATAAACACACCCTTCACAACGCCTTCAAATTTTAACATCTGTAATTTAAGGGGTTGTTAACTCTAGACAAACCCTATCACTTAGGGATAATCTATACTTCACAACCCTTCAAATTACATAGGTTAAAGATAGAAAGAGTTGTGAATGATGGTTTTTACTAATTTTGTGGTCTCCATTTTGTAAAAAAGGTTACTTTTTGTTATATCTTTAAATATTACGACAATACAAGAGGTACTTTTGTCATCTCTAAAAAAAGTAAAGTTGAAATTTTAACAAAAAGATAATGACACTTTTGAAATAAAATTCTAGGACGCTTACTTCAAAATTTGTGAAATTTTCAAATTTGCCCTTGTTTAATGGTTCAGCTACCTATTAAAATAATTTTTTAAATAAAAAGTAACGATCTTTTTGATAAACACACCCATCACATCACCTTCTGACTTTAAACTTTGTATTTTGTGGCATTATTAACTTGGGACAAACCTTATCACTAAGGGATAATCTAAACTTCACTACCTTTCAAATTACAAAGGTTGAAGATAGAGAGAGATGTGAAGTGCAGATTTACTAATTTTGTAGTCTATATTTTGAAAAAATTATATTTGTGATATCTTCATCATTAAGTTAGAGTAATTTAATAAATATTAGTTCGAGACAAAGGGTACTTTTGTCATCTCCATATAAGGTAAAATTGAAATATTTACTAAAAGACAAGGATACTCTACAAATAAAATTCCAATAGACTAACTCCCATATTGACATCGTGCTATTGTAAAAATTTAAAACTTTCCCTTCCCTAATGGCTAAGTTAGCCAATAAAATAATTTTTTAAATAAAAAGTAATGACTAGGGGATAATATAAACTTCATAACCCTTCAAATTCTAAAGATTAAAGATATAGAGAGTTGTGAAGGGTGCATTTACTAATATTGTGACCTATTTTTTAAAAAACAATTACTTTTTATAAAATCGTCATCATTAGGAAATGGTAATTTTATAAATATTTCTACAAGATAAGGGGTATTTTTGTCATTTCTATAAAAGGTAAAGTTGAAATTTTTATTAACTGAAGGGAGTACTCTACAAATAAAATTTCAGAACACTAACTTCCAAAATGCCAATGTACTTATGTAAAAAATTTTACTATGCTATTGCTTAGATAAGTTACCTATTAAAATAATTTTTTTATCAAATTGCAATAATCTTTTTGATAAACACGCCCATCACAACGCTTTCAAATTTTAACCTCTGTAATTTGAGGGGTTGTTAACTCTAGACAAACCCTATCACTTAGGGATAATTTAAACTTCACAACCCTTCAAATTAGAGAGAGTTGTGAAGGGTGGATTTACTAATTTTGTAATCTATTTTTTTTAGAATTTACTTTTTGTGTTATCTTCATCATTAAGTAAGGGTAATTTTGTAAATATTACAAAAAAAATAGATACTTTTATCATCTTCATAAAAGGTAAAATTGAAATTTTGAATAAAATACATGGGCACTCTACAAATAAAATTCCAGGACGCGTACTTCTATAATGCCATTATACTTTTGTGGAATTTTCAAAATTGCCCTTGCTTAATGGTTAAGCTACCTATTAAAATAATTTTTTAAACAAAAAGTAACGATCTTTTTGATAAATATACCCATCAGTACCCCTTCTAATTTTAACATTTGTATTTTGAGGGTTTGTTAACGTTAGACAAACCCTATCACTAAGGGATAATATAAACTTCGCAACCCTTCATATTACAAAAGTTAAAGATAGAGAGAGTTGGGAAGGTAAGATTTACTAATTTTGTAGTCTATTTTTTGAAAATTTTATGTTTGTGATATCTTCATCATTAAGTGAGGATAATTTTGTTAATATTATAACAAGACTATGAGTATTTTTGTCATCTCTAAAAAGGGTAAAGTTAAATATTTACTAAAAGACAAGGGCACTCAATAAGAAAAATTCCAAGAGACTAACTTCCAAAATAGCATTGTACTATTGTAAAAATATAAAATTTTGCCATGCCTAATGGTTAAGTTACCTATTAGAATAATTTGTTTTAACAAGAAGTAATGGCTAGGGGATAGTCTAAACTTCACAACCCTTCAAATTGGAAAGGTTAAAGATATAGAGAGTTGTGAAGGGTGGATTTAATAATATTGTGGTCTATTTTTATTTTAAAACGTTACTTTTTTTGAAATCGTCATCCTTAAGTAAGGGTAATTTTGTAAATACTACTACAAAACAAAGGGTGCTTTTGTTATCTCTATAAACGGTAAAATTGAAGTTTTTATTAAAAGGAAGGAGCACTCAACAAATAAAATTCTATAACACAAACTTCCAAAATGCCATTTTACTTTTGTAAAAATTTAAAATATGAAATTGCTTAATCTCTTTAATTTGAGGGGTTGTTAACTCTTGACAAACCCTATCACTAAGGGATAATCTAAACTTCACACCCCTTCAAGTTATAAAGGTTAAGGATAGAGAGAGTTGTGAATGGTGTATTTACTGATATTGTTATCTTTTTTTTTTAAAAAAGTTACATTTTGTGAAACATCATTTATTACTACAAGATAAGGTGGTTTTATCATCTCCATAAGTAAAGTTGAAATTTTATTAAAAGAAATTAGCACTCTACAAATAAAATTCCAAGACACTAACGTCCAAAATCCCATTGTACTGTTTTAAAAATTTGAAATATGCCTTTGCTTAATGGTTCAGTTACCATTTAAAATAATTTTTTAGACAAAATTAAAAATTCTTTTTGATAAACACACCCTTCACAATGCCTTCAAATTTAACCTCTGCATTTTGAGGGGTTGTTAACTCTAGACAAACCCTATCACTAAGGGATAATCTAAATTTCACCTCCCTTCAAATTACAAAGGTTAAAGGTAGACAGAGTTGTGTAGGGTGAATTTCCTAACTTTGTAGTCTATTTTTGAAAAAAGTTACTTTTTGTGATATCTTAATCATTGAGTACGGGGAATTTTGTAAATATTACTACAGAACAAGGGGTACTTTGGTCATCTCTATAAAAGGTAAAGTTGAAATTTTTACTAAAAGACAAATGCACTCTACAAATAAAATTCCTGGACGCTTACTTCAACAATGCCATTGTACTTTTGTGTAAATTTCAAATTTACTCTTGCTTAATGGATAAGTTAGCTATTATAATAATTTTAAACAACAAGTGATGAACGTTTTGTTAAACACATCCCTTTAAATTACAAAGGTTCAAGATAGAGAAAGTTGCGAAGGGTGGATTTACTAATGTTGTAGTCTATTTTTTTAAAAAAATTACTTCTTGTGATATCTTCATCCTTAAGTAAGGGTAAATTTGAAAATATTACTTCAGGACGAGGGGTACTTTTGTCTTCTCCCTAAAGGGTGAAGCTGAAATTTTTACTAAAAAGCAATGGCACTCTACAAATAAAATTCCCGGTGACTAACTTCCAAAATAGAATTATACTATTGTAAAAAATTTCCTTGCCTAATGGTTAAGTTAATTATTAAAATAATTTTTTAAACAAAAAGTAATGAGTAGAGATTAATCTAAACTTTACAACCCTTCAAATTGCAAAAGTTAAATATATAGATTGTTCTCAAGGGTGGATTTACTAATAGTGAGGTTTTTTTTTAAAAAAACAAAGGTTACTTTTTGTGAAAGCTTCATCATTAAGTTGGGGTACTTTGGTCATCTCCATAAAAGGTAAATGGTTAAGTTACCTATTAAAATAATTTTTTAAACAAAAAGTAATTACTAGGGGATAATCTAAACTCCACAACCCTTCAAATTGCAAAGGTTAAAGATAAAAAGATTTGGGTGGATTTACTAATATTTTAATATATATTTTTTTTATAAAACAACTTACTTTTTGTGAAACTTAATCATTAAGTCAGGGTAAATTTGTATGTATTACTACAAGACTAGTGGTACTTTTGTCATCTTCATAAAGGGTAAAGTTGAAATGTTTATTAAAAGACAATAACACTCTACAAATAATATTCCAGGACACGAACTTCCAAAATGCCATTGTACTTTTGAAAATGTTTTAAATACGTCATTGCTTAATAGTTAAGTTATGTATTAAAATAATTTTTTAAACAAAATGTAATAATCTTTTTGATAAACACACGCTTCACAACGCCTTCGAATTTTACCCTATGTATTTTGAGGGGTTGTTAACTCTAGACAAACCCTTTCAATAAGGAATACTTTAAACTTCACAACCCTGCAATTACAAAGGATAAATATTGATGGAGTTGTGAAGGGTGGATTTACAAATTTTGTGGTCAATTTTTTTAAAAAAGTTACTTTTTGTGATATTTTTTTCTTTAAGTACTTTTGTGGTACTTTTAACGATGGGTACTTTTGTTATCTCCATAAATGGTAAAGTTGAAATTTTTTCTAAAAAGACAATGGTACTCTACAAATAAAATTCCATGACTTCGAAAATGTCATTTTACTTTTGTGGAATTTTCAAATTTTCCATTTCTTAAAGGTTAAGTTACCTATTACAATAATTTTTTAAACAAAAAAAAATGATATTTTTGATAAACACACCCTTCCCAACCCCTTCTAACTTTAACCTTTGTATTTTGAAGGATTGTTAACTTTTGACAAACTCTATCACCAAGGGATAATCTAAACTTCACAACCCTTCAAATTACAAAGGTTAAAGATTGAGAGAGTTGTGAAGGGTGGATTTACTAATTTGAAAGTCTATTTTTTGAAAATTTATGTTTGTGATATCTTCATCATTAAGTAAGGATAAGTTTGTAAATATTAGTACGAGATAAGGGGCACTTTTGTTATCTCGATAAAGGGTAAAGTTGAAATTTTTACTAAAAGACAATGGCACTCTACAAATAAAATTCCATGTGACTAACTTCCAAAATTGCATGGTACTATTGTAAATATTTAAAATTTTCCCTTACCTAATGGTTAAGTAACATGTTAAAATAATGTTTTAAATAAAAAGTCATGACTAAGGGTTAACTTGAACTTCACAACCTTTCAAATTGCTAAAGGTTAAAGATATAGAGAATTGTGATAAGTGGATTTAGTAATATTGGGGTTCAATTTTTTTTTAAAAGTAACGTTTTATGAAATCTTCATCATTAAGTAAGGGTGATTTTGTAAATGTTACTACATGACAAGGGGTACTTTTGTCATCTCTATAAAGGGTAAACTTGAAATTTTTAATAAAAGAAAATGACCATCTATAAATAAAATTCCAAGACACTCACTTCCAAAATGCCATTGTACTTTTGTAAAAATTTGAAATATGCCCTTGTTGAGTGGTTAAGTTACATATTAAAATAATTTTTTAAACAAAATGTAACAATCTTTTTTATAAACACACCCTTCACAACGCCTTCGAATTTTAACCTCTGTAATTTGAGGGGTAGTTAACTCTAGACAACCTTATCACTAAGGAATAATCTAAACTTCACAATACTTCAATTACAAAGGTTAAATATAGAGAGAGTTGTGAAGGGTGGATTTACAAATTTTGTGGTTTATTTTTAAAAAAAAACTTACTTTTTTTTATATCTTCATCTTTAAGTATGGGCAATCTTGTAAATATTACAACAAGACAAAGGGTACTTTTGTCATCTCTATGAATGGTAAAGTTGAAATTTTAACTAAAAGACAAAGGCATTCTACAAAGAAAATTTCAAGACGCTTACTTAAAAAATGGCATTGTACTTTTCAGGAGCTTTCAAATTTGTCCATGCTTAATGATTAAGTTACCTATTAAAATAATTTTTTAAACAAACAGTAATGACTAGGGGGATAATCTAAACTTAACAACCTTTCAAATTGCAAAGGTTAAAGATATATAGAGTTGTGAAGGGTGGATTTACTAATATTGTGGTCTAATTTTAAAAAAAAAATTAATTTTTATGAAATCTTCAACACAAAGTAAGGGTAATTTTCTAAATATTACTTCAAAACAAGGGGGACTTTTGTCATCTCTATAGAGGGTAAAGTTGAAATTTTTATTAAAAGAAAATGGCACTCTACAAATAAAATTCCAGGACTCTCACTTCCAAAATGACATTGTACTTTTGTAAAAAATTGAAGTATTCCGTTTCTTAATGGTTACATTACCTATTAAAATAATTTTTTAAACATAATTAAATATTCTTTTTAATAAAGACACCCTTCACTACGCCTTCGAATTTTAACCTCTGTAATTTGAGGGGTTGTTAACTCTAGACAAACGCTATCACTAAGGAATAATCTAAACTTCACAATACTTCAATTAAGATTAAATATAAAGGGAGTTGTGCAGAGTCGATTTACTAATTTTGTGGTTTATTTTTTAAAAAAAAGATACTTTTTTTGATGTCTTCATCATTAAGTATGGGAAATTTTGTAAATATTACAACGAGACAAAGGGTACTATTGTCATCTCCATAAATAGTAAAGTTGAAATTTTTACGAAAAGATAAGGGCACTCTACAAATAAAATTTCAGGACGCTTACTTCAAAAATGCCATTGTACTTTTGTGGAATTTTCAAATTTTCCCTATTTTAGTGGTTATGCCTATTAAAATAATTTTTTAAATAAAAAGTAGCAATCATTTTGATAAATACACCCATTACAACCCCTTCTAAATTTTGACCTTTTGTATTTTGAGGGGTTGTTAACTTTAGACAAACCCTTTCACTAAGGGATAATCTAAACCTCGCAACTCTTCAAATTACAAAAGTTAAAGATAAAGAGAGTTGTGAAGGGTGGATTTACTAATTTTGTTGTCTATGTTTTGAAAAAGTTATGTTTGTGATATCTTCATCATTAAGTAAAGGTACTTTTATAAATATTACTACAAGACAAGGGGTACTTTTATCATCTCCATAAAAGTAAAGTTGAAATTTTTAATAAAAGACAAGAGCACTCTACAAATAAAATTGCAAGAAACTAACTCCAAAACAGCATTGTACTATTCTAAAAATTTAAAATTTTCTCCTGCCTAGTGGTTAAGTTACCTGTTAAAATAATTTTTTTACCAGAAAGTAATGACTAGGGGTTAATTTAAGCTTCACAACCCTTCTTAATTTTTTAAACAAAAAGTAATGCCTAAGGGTTAATTTAAAGTTCACAACCCTTCAAATTGCAAAGGTTGAAGATGTAGTGAGTTGTAAAGGGTGGATTTACAACTATTGAGGTCTATTTTTTTAAAAAAAGTTTCTTTTTGTGAAATCTTCATCAATAAGTAAGGGTAATTTTGTAATTGTTACTACAAGACAAGGGGTACTTTGATAAAAGGTAAACTTGAAATTTTTAATAAAAGAAAAACGCACTCTACAAATAAAATTCCAGGATACTAACTTCCAAAATGTTATTGTACTTTAGTAAAAATTTGAAATATGCCCTAGCTGAATGATTAAGTAACCTATTTAAATAATTTTTTTAATAAAATGTAATAATCTTTTTGATAAACTCACCCTTCACAACGCCTTCGAATATTAACCTCGATATTTTGAGCGGTTGTTAACTCTTGACAAATTCTATCACTAAGGGATAATCTAAACTTCACAACCCTTCAAATTATAAAGGTAAAAAATAGAGAGAGTTGTGAATGATGGATTTACTAATTTTATACTCTATTTTTTAAAAAAATTTACTTTTTGTGATATCTTCATCATTAAGTAAGGAGAATTTTGTAAATATTAGAACAATTCAAGGGGTACTTTTGTCATCTCCATAAAAGGTAAAGTTGAAATTTTTACTAAAAGGCAAAGGCACTCTACAAAAAAATTCTTGGACGCTTACTTCAACAATGCTAATGTGCTTTTGTAGAAATTTCAAATTTTTTCCTTCTTAATGGTTAAGTTACCTATTAAAATAATTTTTAAAACAAAAAGTAATGATGTTTTGTTAAACACACTTTGATAAAAGGTAAACTTGAAATTTTTAATAAAAGAAAAACGTACTCTACAAATAAAATTTCAGGATACTAACTTCCAAAATGTTATTGTACTTTAGTAAAAATTTGAAATATGCCCTAGCTTAATGATTAAGTAACCTATTTAAATAATTTTTTTAATAAAATGTAATAATCTTTTTGGTAAACTCACCCTTCACAACGCCTTCGAATATTAACCTCGATATTTTGAGCGGTTGTTAACTCTTGACAAACTCTATCACTAAGGGATAATCTAAACTTCACAACCCTTCAAATTATAAAGGTAAAAAATAGAGAGAGTTGTGAATGATGGATTTACTAATTTTATACTCTATTTTTAAAAAAAAATTACTTTTTGTGATATCTTCATCATTAAGTAAGGAGAATTTTGTAAATATTAGAACAATTCAAGGGGTACTTTTGTCATCTCCATAAAAGGTAAAGTTGAAATTTTTACTAAAAGGCAAGGGCACTCTACAAAAAAAGTCTTGGACGCTTACTTCAACAATGCTAATGTGCTTTTGTAGAAATTTCAAATTTTTTCCTTCTTAATGGTTAAGTTACTTATTAAAATAATTTTTAAAACAAAAAGTAATGATGTTTTGTTAAACACACCCATCACAACTCTTTCTAACATTAACATTTGTATTTCATGGGGTTGTTTACTTTAAAAAAACCCAATCAATAAGGGATAATCTAAACTTCACAACCCTTCAAATTACCAAGGTAAATGATAGAAATAGTTGTGAATGGTGGATTTATTAATGTTGTGGTCTATTTTTTTTAAAAAAAAAGTTACTTCTTGTAAAATCTTTATCATTAAGTAAAGATAATTTTGTAAATATTACTACAAGATAAGGGGTACTTTTGTCATCTCCATAAAGGGTAAACTTGAAATTTTTATTAAAAGACAAGGTCACTCAACAAATAAAATTTCAAGACACTAACTACCAAAATATGTGTCATTGTACTTTTGTAAAAATTTGAAATATGCTCTTGCTTAATGGTTAAGTTATCTATTAAAATAAATTTTTTAAAAACATGTAATAATCTTTTTGATAAACACACCCGTCACAATGCCTTCAAATTTTAACCTCTATATTTTGAGGGTTGTTAACTCTAGACAAACCCTATCACTAAGGGATAATCTAAACTTTACAACCCTTCAAATTATATAGGTTAAAGATAGAGAGAGTTGCGAACGATGGATTTACTAATTTTGTAGTCGATTTTTTTTAAAAAAAGTTACTTTTTATTATATCTTCATTATTAAGTAAGAGGAATTTTATAAATATTACGACAATACGAGGGGTACTTTTGTTATCTCTATAAAAGGTAAAGTTGAAAATTTTAACTAAAAGATAATGACACTTTTCAAATAAAATTCCAGGACGTTTACCTCTAAAATGCCATTGTACTTTTGTGAAATTTTCAATTTTGCCCTTTCTTAATAGTTCAGCCACCTATTAAAATAATTTTTTAAATAAAAAGTAACGATATTTTTTTATAAACAACCCATCACATCACCTTTTAACTTTAACCTTTGTATTTTGTGGCATTATTAACTTTGGATAAACCCTATCACTAAGGAATAATCTAAACTTCACTACCCTTCAAATTACAAAGGTTAAAAGTTAGAGAGAGATATGAAGGGTGGATTTACTAATTTTGTAGTCTATATTTTGAAAAAGTTATGTTTGTGATATCTTCATCATTGAGTTATAGTAATTTAGTAAATATTAGTTCAAGACAAGGGGTACTTTTGTCATCTCCATATAGGGTAAAGTTGAAATAATTACTAAAAGACAATATCACTCTACAAATAAAATTCCAATAGGCTAACTCCCAAATTGACATTGTGCTATTGTTAAAATTTAAAATTTTTCCTTGCCTAATAGTTAAGTTACCTATTAAAATATTTTTTTAAATAAAAAGTAATGACTAGGAGATAATCTAAACTTCATAACCCTTCAAATTCTAAAGATTAAAGATATAGAGAGTTGTGAAGGGTACATTTATTAATATTGTGGCCGATTTTTTTTAAAAGAGTTACTTTTTATGAAATCATCATCATTAAGTAATGGTAATTTTATAAAAATTACTACAAGAGAAGGGATACCTTTGTCATCTCTATATAGGGTAAAGTTGAAATTTTTATTAAATGAAAAAAACACTCTACAAATAAAATTTCAGGACACTAACTTCAAAAATGCTAGTGTACTTATGTAAAAATTTTAAATATGCTATTGCTTAGATAAGTTACCTATTAAAATAATTTTTAAAGAAATTGCAACAATCTTTTTGATAAACACGCCCTTCACAACGCTTTCGAATTTTAACCTCTGTAATTTGAGGGATTGTTAACTCTAGACAAACCCTATCACTTAGGGATAATCTAAACTTCACAACCCTTCAAATTACAAAGGTTAAGGATAGAGAGAATTGTGAATGGTGGATTTACTAATTTTGTAATATATATTTTTTTAAAAGGTACTTTTCGTGATATCTTCATCATTAAGTAAGGGTAATTTTGTAAATATTACAACAAAAAAAGGGATACCTTATCATCTTCATAAAAGGTAAAATTGAATTTTTTACTAAAAGACAAGGGCACTCTACAAATAAAATCCCAAGACGCTTACAATGCCATTGTACTTCTGTGGAATTTTCAAAATTGCCCTTGCTTAATGATTAAGCTACCTATTAAAATAATTTTTTAAACAAAAAGTAACAATCTCTTTTGATAAATACACCCATCACAACCCCTATCACTAAGGGATAATCTAAACTTCGCAACCCTTCAAATTATAAAAGTTAAAGACAGAGAGAGTTGTGAAGGTTGGATTTACTAACTTTGTAGTCAATTTTGTAAAAAAATTATGTTCTTCATCATTAAGTGAGGGTAATTTGTTAATATTATAACAAGACTAGGGGTATTTTTGTCATCTTCAAAAAGGGTAAATTTGAAAATATTTACTAATAGACAAGGGCACTCAATAAATAAAATTCCAATAGACTAACTTCCAAAATAATATTGTACTATTGTAAAAATTTAAAATTTTCCCATGCCTAATGGTTAAGTTACCTATTAAGGTAATTTGTTTAAATAAGAAGTAATGACTAGGGGATAATCTAAACTTCACAACCCTTCAAATTGGAAAGGTTAAAGATATAGAGAGTTGTGAAGGGTGGATTTACTAATATTGTGGTCTATTTTTAAAAAAAAAATATTACTTTTTTGTGAAATCTTCAACACTAAGTAGGGGTAATTTTGTAAATATTACTACAAGGCAAGGGGTGCTTTTGTCACCTCCATAAAGGGTAAAGTTGAAATTTTTATTAAAAGAAAATGACACTCTATAAATAAAATTCCCGGACACTAACTTCAAAAATGACATTGTACTTTTGTAAAAATTTGAAATACGCCCTTGCTTAATGGTTAAGTTACCTACTAAAGTAATTTTTTCAAAAAAATTAAATAATATTTTTGATAAACACACCCTTCACAACGCCTTCGAATTTTAACCTCTGCATTTTAAAGGGGTTGTTAATTCTAGAAAAATCCTATCACAAAGGGATAATCGAAACTTCACAACCCTTCAAATTACAAAGGTTAAAGATAAAGAGAGTTGTGAAGGGTAGATTGACTAATATTGTAGTCTATTTTTTAAACAAAGTTACTTTTTGTGATATCTTCATCCTTAAGTAAGGGTAAATTTGTAAATATTACTTCAGGACAAAGGTTACTTTTGTTATCTCCATAAAGGGTAAAGTTGAAATTTTCACTAAATAACAATGGCACTCTACTAATAAAATTCCTGGAGACTAACTTCCAAAATGCCATTGTACTTTTGTAAAAATTTAAAATATGCCCTTGCTTAATAGTTAAGTTATCTATTAAAAGAATTTTTTAATCAAAATGTTGTAATCTTTTTTATAAACACGCTCTTTACAACGCCTTCGAATTTTAAACTCTGTATTTTGAAGGGTTGTTAGCTCTAGATAAACCCTATCACTAAGGAATAATCTATACTTCACAACCCTTCAAATTGAAAAGTTCAAAGATAGGGAGAGTTATGAAGGGTGGATTTACTAATTTTGTAGTCTATTTTTTTTAAAAAATTGTTCTTTGTGATATCTTCATCCTTAAGTGAGAGCAATTATGTAAATATTACAACAAGATAAAATGTACTTTTGTCATCTCCATAACGATACAGTTTAAATTTTTACTAAAAGATAATGGCACTCTACAAATAAAATTCCAAGACGCTTACTTCAAAAAAGTCATTGTACTTTTGTGAAATTTTCAAATTTGCCCTTGCTTAATGGGTATGTTACCTATTAAAATAATATTTTAAATAAAAATTATTAATCTTTTTATAATCACACCAATCACAACCCTTTCCAACTTTAACCTTTGTATTTTTAGGGGTTGTGAACTCTGGACAAAGCTTATCACTAAGGGATAATATAAACTTCACAAGCCTTAAAACTAGAAAGGTTAAAGATAGAGGGAGTTGTCAATGGTGGATTTACTAATTTTGTAGTATATATTTTTTTAAAAGTTCCTTTTTGTGATATCTTCATCCTTATGTAAGGGCAAATTTGTAAATATTACTTTAGGACAAGGGAAACTTTTGTCATCTCCATTAAGGGTAAATTGAAACTTTCACTAAAAGACAATGGCACTCTACAAATAAAATTTTTTGAGACTAACTTCCAAAATGCCATTGTACTATTGTAAAAATTTGAAATATGTCATTGCTTAATGGTTAAGTTACCTATTAAAATATTTTTTTAAACAAAATGTTGCTATCTTTTTTATAGACACACCCTCACAACGGCTTCGAATTTTAACCTTTGTATTTTGAGGGATTGTTAGCTCTTGATAAACCCTATCACTAAGGAATAATCTATACTTCACAACCCTTCAAATTACAAAGTTCAAAGATAGGGAGAGTTGTGAAGGGTGGATTTACTAATTTTGTGTTCTATCTTTTAAAAAAAGTTACTCTTTGTAATATCTTCATCCTTAAGTAAGGGCAATTATGTAAATATTATAACAAGAAAAAAATGTACTTTTGTCATCTCCATAAAAAGTACATTTTAAATTTTTACTAAAAGACAAAGGTACTCTACAAATAAAATTCCAGGATACTAAGTTCCAAAATACCATTGTACTTTTGTAAAAATTTGAAATATGCTCTAGCTCAATGGTTACGTAACATATTAAAATAATTTTTTTAACAAAATATAATAATCTTTTTTTATCTCTGAAAAAATTCTCTACCTCTCTCCCTCACCCTTCCTTTAGATCTCTCTATCTTTATGGCTTTTTAGGTTATGCAATTTTTTGGCTGATTTCTGATAAGAAATTTTCTACTACTATAGATTGGGAAGATGGAGATCTTAGAGAATGTCTTTTGCATTTTTGTACTTGGTTTGGAATCCAAATCTTTCGAAGGTTGCAATATTGGAAGCAATTTTAACTTGTGCTCATATACTCATAATAAATTGGAATGCTGGTGATTTTTCCTCCAGAATATCTCAACAATAAGTATATTTACATAGACTTTTAAATTGTTTTGTCTCTCTTTATAGTGAAATTAGAAAATATCACGAGATAATTGTAAATTTCAGTTTCCGATGAAGTAAATGAACCAATTTCTAGCTGCATACGTCTCTCCCTCCCTCTCTCTTTCTATGTATTTCCCACTGTTATTCCATGAGAATGTGCTTTTGTAGTGAGATTTTGAGATGAATGTTCAGAAGTGTCTTAAGGTTATGGAGGATCATGTCTTGAGTGTATTGACCCATGTTACAGCAGGAAATTGCATAAGCTGAGATCTCTATTGACCCATGTTGTTCTAGTCTCTCTCTTTCTACCTATCTCCCTATGCTATGATATTTGAAATTCAAGTTTTTTTTATCGCAATGTCTTTGAATTGTTTACTTTCAATATGAATTACCTATGTACCTTATGTTGGTTCTTTTTCTTCTTTTTTATGCTGATTTCTGATAAGAGATTTTTTTTTTTTGCTGATTTATGATGAGAAGAATTGGTTTTTCATTGACTATTACTGGAATAGAAATGAGATTTTTTTTCTTTATTTCAAGTCATATGGCTATTTAATATGCGCACCCATTTGCTATATTAGTGGCCACATTCATGGATTCCCTGTATTTCTTATTTGTTGTTTCATTTTTTTTTTGTTTTTGAAGTAATCATGTATATCCAGCTCTTGTAGGTTACATAATGAGTAGTTTCGCAAGTAGCAACACCATGTCCATTCCATTCAAGTTCTACGATGGTTGTAACCGACAATGTTTGGTGTGTATTTCTCTAAGTACCGACAACCCTTGTAGGAAGTACTACAAATGCAAATCATGTCACAAATGGAATGGTTTATGTGATATGTATCATAGTAGCTTACATGATTGGAATACAACATCATCATCACCATCGAAAATGAAATATATAATCAATATTTTAGTAGATCAACAAAGACGAATTGCACTAGGGAAGGCAAGCACATTCTCGTTTATGTTTTAACTTTGTCAGTCGCATTTATAATTGTATTAATATGTGTCCTCTTATTTCAACTTGTAATTTAAAGTGACCTGAACGAAGTCGAGGGTGACTTTTTTGTTGACACCAATGTGAGAATGGGTTAGGATTGTTTAAAGCCTTGGTATCTATGTTTTTGTTTTTGGTATATGTCTTTGTTGTTGTTCTGTTCATTGTTGTTTTGTTGACACGATTGAGAAAGAGAAGTACAGGGGATTGACCTTTCAATTTATGGATCTTTGAAATTGTTTGGGACTCAGGCTGCAATTCTGTTGAGAACATACGTTTCTGTTTATAATGCATCAAAGGGTATATATATATCATTATTAGATGAGGTTTTAGCCACTTTCGTTGGGCATTAGTTTGTGTGCTGAAAGTCAAAAGATATCCTTCAGAGATCTACGTATTTTGTTGGTTATTTTGTTAACCATGGTGTCCTCAGTGTGGTGTGCTCCCCAATTACTCATGATATTAAATTGTGACAAATTTTGGGCTGCCAATAATTACTCAAGATTTGAATTGTGCAATTTCCATCGCAAAAGAGTAGACAATTAGAATCTCTCTCTCTCTCTCTCTCGAACACACATAGAGACAACAACAACACCACCAACATAACAAAGACGATAACAAGAACATGCATCAATCAATAACAAACACTCAGTATGATACCCAGATCAAGCTTATCATAATAGAAGAAACCATGCCCAATTATGTTAATCAGACTAAAAAATGCTTAAGGAAAGCATGTGACCATCCCCCCTGGTTTTCTGCTCAGTCATTAGAGAAAATCTAGTACAAGAATATGCTCAACCAATATTAGCTTTGTCAAGTAAGGATGCTGCATAGCAGCGATTGTTGACATCCTCTTCAATGGTTCATACTGCTACCGCGAGAGAGAGAGAGGCAATTAAATACATGATAGACATAAAAGGGTAATAATAAGAACCTCAATGCCAATAGGTACATACTCATCAAAGTTTTAATGAATAACAGAAAACAACCTGGCCAACAATAGGTATATAATAACAAAAAACAACCTCAGGCCACAAACATAACAACAAACTTAATGTGATTTAAGTTATGCTTTCACGAAAATGTCATTGAGACAAAGCCCACATCCATAATAAATAACATTCTCATGAATATGTCATTGACTGTTGTTGTTCCATGCTCTTGTCAAGGACTGCTCTGCTCCTTGGTGTGTTCACACATCTTAATCCCACAACCAGGGTTAGTACACCTAAAGCCTTCAAGAAAGATAAATAAACTTCATATCAGTTAAAAGATATTTTGTGACTAAAAATGCATTAACATATGTATAGTCATAGTTAAGCATTAGCGTCACACAGTTTTATAACACTAACATTTCTGAGGTGTGACAATCTATTCGGGAATTTCTTCTATAAATTGCACATAACTGTTTGATTTTTTTATTCATAAATTTTACAAATTTGTAGAAAGTCTATTTACATCTTATATTGATACGAAGGTCCATATATATATATATATATGATAGAACAAAAGTTACAAAGTTAAGTTTAATCATGACTACAAACTTCTTCAATGCTGCTCCTACTATATATTCGAACAATGAGACTGCAATTACTATGAAAAGAATTTACAATAGTTTGATGAGTTTGGCTACTCAATAAGTGACCATCATAATCTTTAAAATCAATGTTGGGAAATATAAATATTTTCTAAAATAATGCATATTAATCAAAAATTTGACGTATAGATTTCATGCATTCTAATACATGTCATTAGACAGATTCATTTCTAGTCTTACACATATCATGTATTCTTTATTGGAAAAATAAAATAAGCATGATACATAAACCATATGCACATGATTCATATCAAGATCAACAATAATCTAAATTTAGTAGTTTAAAACATTACTATGTGACTCAAAAAAGTATTCATAACAACAAAAGCCCTGCAGTAGAAGCACTAACCTCGGGTCCAAGGTTATAACTTCTATCATCCTACAAGAGAAGCGCCACCAACGAGCAAATTTGTTGTGTAATGCCTCACACACGCATACATCCCCAGTATGTTTTGGAGCTTTTGATAGGTGATGGCCTTGCAAAACACCACTCCCTACACCACCTTAGTTAGGAGTTTGTACCATTTGGGTGCCAATCACTATGAATGCGGGAGCGACCACCCAAACATCTCATGTCGTTACTCCCTTCCTATCATGAGGAGTTAGGGAGGTCACACTTGCCGACACAATCAAGTCAGGTCGTGCAGTATGCTCAAATCATGTCAAGGAATCACATGTTATCACAAGGCACATCACTATATCAATAGTATAATCACATATTATCATGCCTATCAAAACACATATATATCCTTTAACAAAAATGCACAGTTTAACCTAATTCACAAGATTTCACAAATACCCTACTGGTGTCCCAACTAGTCGCTTATATACCCCACCAGCCACCTGAATGGGTCCACACAATCCCTACCGGCGTCCTGGATAGGTCCACTTATACCTCACTAACTATCAGATGAGTCCACTAACTATTAGATGAGTCCACTTAATCTCTACCGGCGTCTCGGATAGGTCCACTTGTATACTTCAAGTATTTTTTAAATTTTTTAAACGTCAGGAAGCAACAATATCATATATTCAAAATATCCTTAAAATCATTACATGACATCATATTAAGCAATTTATAGCAATTTCTTTCACAAATATTTCTATAAATAACCAGTCAAACATTTTAGATAATAATTTCAAAAAGGTAGCAGTTATGTGAGACATTGAAATCCTTACATGATAAACAGTTTATAGGCAGTAAAAGAATCTTATAGAAATCCAGAGTTGAATACTAAATTTTCAGATATCTAAAATCCTTAATAATAGACAGAAATATTACAATTAAATGTCAAAATACCAGTTTTCAAATAACTACTTTTCAGGAAAATCAAGTCACTTACGCATAAAACTTACCGTATCAAAAATTCTTAACAATAGACAGAAATATCACAATTTTATTAAAACCAGAAATACCAGTTTTCAAATAACTATTTTTCAAGAAAATAATGTCACTTACACATAAAATTTACAGTATCTAAAATTCATAATGATAAATGGAAATATTACAATTAAATGCAGAATATACCAATTTATATAAATATTTTACATGAAAATGAAATCACTTACACATAAAACTTATGATATAAAAAATTCATAACAATAAACGGAAAATGAGATCACTTACACATAGAACTTACGGTATCTAAAATTCATAACAATAAACATAAATTTTACAATTTTATTGAAAGCAAAAATGCCAGTTTTCAAATAATTATTTTTCAGGAAAATAAGGTAATCTGTACATAAAATTTACAGTATCTAAAATTTATAAGGATAAATGGAAATATTACAATTAAATACAGAAAATACCAGTTTATAAAACTATTTTATAGGAAAATGGGATCATAAAGTTTTCATCAGGTTTGGTTGAACCATATCTAGGTCTGGACCCTCAAAGTGGACTAAGAGATTCAAGTCGAGGCACAACGACATGGATCCGACTTATCCATAGCAAGTAATAGATATACATACATGGCCTCGTAAGGCCTGGACCTGTCGGGTCGAGGACAGGGACGATTGCCCATTTCTCACTCGTTGACATCACCTCCAACTTCCAATCCAACTTCGTGGTATTCATTTTTGTGATATAGTATTACCGTGAAACCCTAATAAATTGGATTTATACCAGACACTATTCAAGCCAGATTGCAGTAATTGTAATGAATAAAAGCACCAACCAGAATTCCCAACAAAACCTTGATCAATCAGGCCAAAAAGAGCCAATTTCTTCTAGCAAACCCTTACTGCGAATTGCCGAATCCTATACCATCCAAAACCGTAGAAATGGGCAGCGACTAGTAGATTCGTGAAAGGGAAATGCAAAACCCAAAGTCAGGTTTCTTCGCTTGATCACGGTACCCTTATTTGCAATAATCATTAAGGGAACTGGTTCGCAGGAGAGGCTGAACGCCGAAGTGTTAGGTGTAAATGTAAAGAGAGAATGCCCAAAGTGTTAGGTGCAAATGTAAAGAGAGAAAACAAGGTAAAGTCATTGATAGAGAAATGTGCACATAAGAATTGTAGAAAGGAAATAACTTGAAGAAGGGGGATTTGTAGAGAGAGAAATGGGAAACTGACGAGGCACCTGTAGAGAGAGATCAATGGATAATACCTCATATTTAACATATGTCCTAGACATATGAAATAGGAAGATGACATGCTTACTTAGCATACACATTATAATGGATGTGAGTAATAGCCTGCCGCATCATAAGGCAACAAAGAGAAGGCCCAATTAATACATCAAATAAAAAGAGGAGTAAAAAGAAAACGTTGTCCTCTTGGCCATGCTATGAAAATGGTCCACAAAACAAAAATGTGGAATTATTGTTTTGAAACATTTTAACAAAAGCTAACATTTTTATCATTTGGCATCCTCAAGAAAGAATAAAGTTATGGATCAATGAATATTGGGGAGTCATAGCTGATATGAAAGGCACAAGTACAACTATCTAGATATTCAAAAGTTACCGACCTATCATCTTTTTATAATGTCATCTTCAGAGACATCATCTAAATGAACAGTCCATGATTGACACATCACCACATGCTTATTTTTATTCTTAATTTATCAATCTTTTGGTGTAAAAACATATAGATGAAAAGAATGGTCCCTATGATGTATTCTTGATACATTGAACTGTCATTTAAAATTCTCTTATTATTATTATTATTATTATTATTATTATTATTATTATTATTATTATTATTATTATTATTATTATTATTATTATTATCGTTATTATCGTTATTATTATCGTTATTATCGTTATTATCGTTATTGTCGTTATTATCGTTATTGTCGTTATTGTCGTTATTGTCGTTATTATCGTTATTATCGTTATTATCGTTATTATCGTTATTATCATTATTATCGTTATTATCGTTATT